>JMFS01122908.1:0-52450 GCA_000699545.1 Podiceps cristatus
GAGCCCGGGCAGCGGGGAAGGCTGAGCCTCCGGCGGAGAGGGAAGGGCGGGGGGCGCAGCACGCTGCTGCGCTGAGCATGCCTGTAGCAGGCCCCCGGTTATGCGCTGGTGGGGCCCCTGACTACGAGGCTAAGAAGGGCCGTTGGTAATCTCTGCTGGCGATGTCCAGCAACTGGTAGGAAAGTGTCTTCTTTGCGCGGTGTCGGTAGAGGCCATCCAAAGCACGAGAAGCCCAAAGCGTTTTGGGGGTGTGAGGGGGATTCGTCCCACAGTCTGCTGAGGAAGGGCAGCACAGAAGGAAATCTGGGTTTGTATCATTGGGCTCTACTGACGCTAATCTGCTTCACCTAAGCCGTGCAGTCTTTTTTGAACATCAATTCCCGGCAGGTATTAACTTACCTGTAGTCATCAAAACGGTTCTAACAAAGAAAAATGCAGTGCTGAGAACGACACGGGCCCGTACTTGCAATATGTATGTGCACAGTTTTAGCACTTACTTCCTTGGCCGGGTTATGTGTAAAAGGTGTAGCAGTGTTACAGAGCTACCAACATAGGAAAGGGAAAGTCTGCTCTGATGTGTCTTGTGTGATTATTTGAGGAAAGTAGTCCCAGTGAACCATTCTTACAAACAGCTATTTGTAATAATTTGCAGCTTCTGCAGTTATCTCTGTCATTGTTCAGTGCTTTAAAGTTTTATGTAGTGTTTTGAGCTGCTGTAGGTAAAACTATCTAAAATCCATGTTGGCTTTTATGCAGTTTCATCCTCAGCCTAGTGAGATAAGCAGCCCTTTTAACAAAGCATTAAAGTTACTGTAGCTGGAAATACAGTATGCAAATTTCAGCATTCTGCAGTTTAGTACCAGATTTTGGGATAATACATATGCTCACAGTATTCAGGGTTACTGTTGATGTGTTTTGGGCTCCTAAGAGTGACTTAGTTAAAATGAATTTAAGATGCAAAAAAAAGAGGAAAGGAGCTGAATAAGAAATGCTTGGTACTGGTAAAACTAGTAATCTCTTATTTGATGACTTGCTAGACTGGACTTAATGGTAAGAGAGCCTGCACGCTCAGTATTATGAGTGAGGTTTGTCAAGGGCCACCCACTGCTTCTTTTTGTGTGTGGCCAACCAGAAGAATCATCCCAGGAAAGTGAATGTTTACATGTTTGTTGTGTTTAAAATCTATTTTCCATAAAACTTCTCTGAATCACTCTAAAGATAGAGTAGGCTAGTGTTAAAGAGTGCAAGTTCTTGCACTAAATCCCTGCAGAAACAAAGACTTGGAATTTTGAATACGAGCGGCCACAGATTATGTCCTTAACTGTTGCAGAGGAGGTCTAGTATTTTCTTTCGAAGTAGATCACATCTGAAGAAGAGAAACTACTCAGGCATCATTCCATGGGTTCAAAATAAATTAACTCAAGAAGCAGACCTGGTTTATCACTGTAGTGATCTCAAGGAAAAGCTTTCAGTTAGAACAGCAAATGAGATACTAGTTTGCATGAGGAATGAGACTGTAAATCACACAAAGAAAGTCAAAATGCCCTTAGCAGTTTGACCCATTACGAATGGATGGTTGTGCAATCACTGTTGGTCACCCGTAAAGTCCCTTGTACTTATGAGGGAGAGAATCTAGTTGTCTAGGGATTTTTTTGTTCTCCTTAAAGTAGGGCTGTAGCTCGGGTTAGCACAGGTGTAAATACATTGGATGGGTTCTTCAAGGGAAATTGCCTTTGATGCTTCGGAAGCTGTGACTGTGTAACTAAAACCTCAAGACGATATAGTTTAAGGAAACCCAGTGAAGGAGATGGAATTATCTTTTGACCACGTGGTCCTGTGTTCTTACCTGTTGATTTGGAGCACCTGATGCTTGTAGGGACAGGAACTCAATTCAGTTACCCAATTCTTATATAATCCTGGAATGCGAGTGTAGTACTAGTCACGTGAATGCTAAGTACCTTTGTAGGTGTGCAAAACAGTATAAAATTACCACTCTTCAAACTCGGAGGGACCAAGTGGTCCTGAGGAACTACCTCAGAGTTTTTCCTCTTCAGTAATACAGGTCTGCACATACCTCTGAATAATTCAGAATTGCTTCTGTTGGAAAGTAAAATGTGTGACAGTTGCACTTTTAGACCCATAACTTGTTTTGCTTGCAAATCTGTTGTTCAAATGCTAGATACGTGTGCAGTCTTTCATGCAAAGGGTTATGTTTAGGTGAAATTTCTGTCGCAAGACAGAAAAAGTTAATACATGTGGCTAATTGTTCCTAACCATTCTCATTTCTGCCTCTAAGGGAGACTGTCAGCTGCCTATTAAATGGGAATAAATGCATATATAGAAGACTGAGGCAGTTATGGTTGCTGTATACAAAGCATACGTTCACAGAGCAACGACAACCTGGAAAGGAAAAGCTCTATGTCCACTTAATACACATATACAGCCTTATTACCAGAATAAAAATATCATGAACTGTGTTAGAACCTTAACTGCACATGAGAGAACAGTGGCCTTTATTAACCCATATTTCTGCCTTTCTGTGCACATCTTTAAAATTAGCATTAAGGTAGAAGATTTGCATAAAACAGTGAATAAAGTACGTGTGTTGGGATAACAAGTCAAACGACTTCACAACAGCTGTATGAGTCTTTAAGTTGCTCTCAGGGTGTGGTTTCACATTGCAGCTAAACCAATCTGATGGTGAGGTGCCGCTGAAGGAGGTGGTTCACTCTTCCCCCTTTTCCCCAGCCCTGTGCTCGTGTTGCTGCTTCTCCTTGCAAAGCCACTGGTGCCTGCCCAGTGCTGTGGTGCTCTGGCATCAGGGGCTATGCAGGCAGAAAAACAATCACAATTTTTTTGTTGATTTTTAACTCTGTCAGCTAACAGTGGGGTTGAGTGTCAGTGCTAGCACGAGGAAGGAGGCAGGAAAACTATTTGCTGATGGAGGGGAAGAGGAGAACTTTCCTCTTCCTAGAGCAATTGGGTTATTTCAGTTGTGACCTAGCATTGGTTTCATGGTAGCTTAAACCACTAGAAGTTGGAGCTGTCTTATGCTGGCACTGACATTCATTTTAACAGACAGTGAGCTTGTTCAGCCAAAAGTTTGGGGGTTTTGTTAAGTTACTTTTCACTTGACTCAGCTGTCTGAGCTCATGGCTTAGTTGCATGTGCATTGGTGTTTGTATTTGTATCAGGTCACACAACTGGCTAATGATGCTGAGGAGCTGCCGTCTACCCTGTATATAGATTTCAGAAGCTTTCCTTTGAAGTTCTAGCCTGGTCCTGTAGACTGAATGTTAGCTGTGATTCATTAGGTGCACGCCTAGAGTGTATCTTCTAGGTTAGCTTCATGCAAAAGAAAACGAGCTGCCTGTGCTGGAGTGGCTGCACAGTACGAACCAGAGCAGTCAGGGTGATCAGGAAATTGGTTTCAAAAGCACATTTCACATCTGACCTAAAATGCTAATGTAGGTATGCTGTTAAAGTCAGTTCTTGTACTAGTAGTGAAGTTGCTTGTAAAAACTATAGTCAGACAAAAAAAAGTATTGTGAAGTTCATCACTTGTGCAATGGGATTAACAGCTGTCCCATTTGTTCTGTTTTGTTCATCAGGAATGGAGAACATGGAATGGTAGTTTCCTCAGATGCCAGAGCTCACCTGTGGCATGTGGTGCAATTATAAGTGGAATTATATCCATAGGCAGAACATGGCAAAACAGAATTGCAGGTTCTTGATTGAAAATATTGGCCTCTTTGTTGGAGAATGGATGTAGAAAGAAAGAGATCTAAGAAAATCAAAACTTGCTCATGGTAATTTAACGGGTGCAGTTAGTGTTTCAGGGGATTTTCCTACACAAAGACTACCTGTTTATCAAATCAGTAGAATTTACTAAATGCCAACTGCAAATGGAAGCTGAGCCAGGGCATGTTTAGGATTACCTTTGTGGTAGAGACATGCAGAAGGCTCAACCTCGTTCTGGTTAATTTGCTGAATTTATTACCTTTTCAGAACTGGTGGGTAAGAAGTTAGAATTCCTGATGCACTGCAAATCCCGTGCCTTCCTTTCAAGAATTTGGATTTGGAGTATATTTAAGAATATATAGCACTTTCAGATCTTTTTTAAAAAAATGTATGCTGCGTAAAAAGATTTCCTCTCCTAATACTGACCTTTACCTAATCTGCAAGCAAGCCCAAGTTTTAAAAAGAAATCACTTAACTGAATCCAACCCATACATTTTGGGTTTATATTTTTTTCATTTTAAAGCTTACAGCTTTTCTACATGACATTTTAAAGTAAAATCAGTTTCGATTTCTTCTGAGGCAGTATTCACAACAGGTCATTATTAAGGCATTTTTCCAGTGTAGAAATGTATAACTATAGCATTTTTCTTACTTGCTCTTAGTTTTTCGTTGGCCTGAGCACCATAAAGTTGCTGAGTCTGTAGCCTTTTAGGATTATAATCGTATGTAATTTATAGATACCATTTAGCTATAACTTTTATATTTAAAGGATGTTTGTACATACATTATGCTGTATCTCAGTTCTCGTTTAGGAAATAAGAATTGTTAGAAATCTGTTGTAAGTATAAACAGTGCCTGGATCTGCAGTTAAGAATATCCAATTAATGAATTACATATTTTTCTTTTAGCCTCAAATGTTATTTTAATAGATTATTTTTCTTTCCTCTCAGCTGACCAGTAGGTTAGTTTTAGTTTTGTAATAATGAGATACATAAGCAGTCTACTTTCTGTTAGTGCCAGAAACGGCTCTTGGTCTGCTTTGTATCCTGTGAAGGGTGCTTTGAGTTTTCTGCAGAATTCTGGTAAAAATGTTCACTTTAATGATGTCTCTTCGCAGAGACTGGACTACAAATTGTTTTCTCTTTACAGTTTATTAGGTTGAGTAATCTCATACCTTAGCAACATTTAGTCAGAGAATAATTGTTTTTGAAACAAAAGGCAGGAAGCTAATGGCAAAACTTTAGGAGTGTAGATTAGGTCTGTGAGCCTTTTTTTTTTTTTTTTTTTAACTGAGTTCTCAGTGTAACTGACTGGCATTCATACTGTATAGTCACTTATATAGTAAATATTTCCTTCATAATTCCATATGCCAGCACAGTACTCAGCTACAAGTATCACAGCTCAGCTTTGTTTGAAAACAGTTTATTTTTTTCTCTTTAAATGTGCCCTCAGATGGCAGCAGAGATGATTAATATCCATTCTGACATGACTGGATAGAATTCTAAAATTATTCAGAAATATCAGGGCCTTTGGCAAATGCAGCACTCTCAGAATGAGGTTAGTTGTACAAAATTATGTACTGTTAACTCGAACTTTTTCTGTAAAGATGATTCTTTCGTATTAGGAGTTGTAAGCACGTTAGCCACTATCTGTGAAAAATTGCAAACATGCCTTCATGTCTAATCTTCAATAGAAATTACTGCAGATAATGTAAAATTATAGGACTTCGGCAGTCTGTTCTCAATTATATTTGCTAGCTTTCAAAATATTATTCCTTATAGACATGTCTCACACTTAATTAGGTCATAAATATTTGCTGTTTAGAGTAGTCCTTCTTGTAGAATTCCTAGACTTCAAATTGGAGTTCTGTTCTTTGCTTAAATGAGTTTGAAGTCAGGAGTGAGTGTGGGAGCAATATGTTGACTATCAGATTTTTCTCGTTGGAGTTCCAGTAACAATCAGTGTAAGAACATATTTTCCACTTTTTCTTTTCCTCTTTGCCTTTTCTTTAGACTGTAGGGATATTATTAAACCTGCGGTGTCATTCTTTCTAAACTGACTTACTGAGTTGGTGACCATGTTTGTGACTTGCTTTTTTTTCCAACTGGGGTTGGTGTCTAAGGAGTTAAATTGTCCTCTGCACTTGTTATACAAAAAATAAATTATAACTTAGGCATGCCTGTCTGTGTATAGGAACTGTGTTTTGATAGGTTAAAGGACTTGGAAAAGATAACAGTCTGACCTGAATTTCTGGATTGATTGACTTCTGACATCTAAAAATGCTCCTGAAGTATGGTAACAGAGCAATTAGTAGATTCAGTTTCAAATACATCTTTCAACTTTGGTAATTTCAGAAAGGGTGACCAGGGCTGAGCTGTGTAAAATTTAGCATTAGGTTCAGACTATTAGTTGTGAATTTTGTAGAAAAGTCCATTCTTACTGCAGTAGTGTATGCGACTTGTTGTTTTGTGTTTTGTTTTGTTTTTTTTTCTCTGAATTAAAATTTCTTAAATTATAAAAGACCTAGTATTAGCAGCTCTGAGTCTCAAATGTAGCTCTGTAAATATGTAATTTTTTGGATTTTAACTAAGATTTGTTTAAACTTCAATAGATATATTGTTAAGACTTGTAAAGGCCTTCTTGGGAGGAGAGCATTGCAAAGCTAAGTAATTAACACTGTTCGGGTTGATGCTCAGCAAAAAACAGATTGAGATGGGAAAGCAGCGTAAAGTAATGGGCACAGTAGCTTTGGGTAGACTTGTGTGGAAATACTCATGAATAACAAGACCAGATCTGAGCGGTCCTATTTGGCTAGGCCACAGCGTGACCACTAACTAATTCTGGGTTCAGAGAATGCCTTCATCTTCATTTTACATTAGCAAAAAGCCAGAAGTTTGTGTTCATTCTTTGAGGCTTTTCTGTCTTATGTTTGTTCTGGCATAGTGATGAAAGGTGATGTGTGGAGAAAATATTTTAAAAAAGGGAAGAAAGTAATTACTATCAAGGAATATCAGTCACTGGAATATTTCAATTATAAAGGAAGTCTGAAAGAAATCTATGTCTATGTAAATGCTACACCCTTCAGCATTTAGCACTGAAGTAGGAATCTTGCAGGAAAAATATTCAACTTAATGCCGCTTGGCAGGAGCATCCACAATTAGAGCATCCATGTGACCTCCATTGCACTATTTGTTATTGGAGTAATAATTTGAAATACTAAATGTATTATTGCTGTAAAATATCTCTGCCTGCTGAAGCTAGGTGTTTTCTTTGTGCTTATGTAGATACTTTGGCTTTTACCATTTGTTCCAGAAAATACAGTCACTTGAGTGATACAGAATCATCCTGGAGTCTTAAATTGTCAGACTGGCTCAGGCACTGAGAGTCTTGTCAAGTATGTTTCTGTCTCCTACTGCTTGAACACTTCATGGCACCACCAGGAGAAAGGAGACACCCTTGTTCTGAGAGCAGTCCTTAGGAGCCTGATACGTGAACATACCTATCCCTTCTAAGGAGGGTTTCTTAGAGCAAGGCAAAGAAGTTGGAGTTGCAGGTGCTTTTGGTGTGTCCTTCTGTTCAGTTGCCTCATTTCAGCCTTTTCTGTTCCTCTTAAATGCAAAGCACACAGCTTCCTTGAGGCTGCAGCCTATAACTAATGCAGCAACTTTTTGCTGACTTACTGAGTGGAGTAATCATACTGTGTGATCAAGTAGATGGGCAACAGTTAGGGCTCAGGAATGGGGAACTGTGCAGCTGAGGGAGAGGAGGGAGGAGCTATATAGGTTAAACAGTAATGTAAAATTTCAGAGGAAGAGGAGACAGGTATGTGGAGTATCTCCTTGTAAAAGAACCTTTCTTTATGCATCAAGAGTTAAAAATGGCTCTTGTAGGTCCCCAGGTTGTCTTTTGCTGCTTCAGATTTTTTTTTTTTTTTTTATTTCCAGTTATTACTGCTTTATCACCATTACTGCTTGTAAGGTACATTTCTCATGAGCACCTGCTTTGACAGAAGAACAGCAGTAGAGAGAATCTTAATGCAGGCAAAGAGCAACTCTGCCTTGTGGTCTTCCAGCTGTGACTTTTTACTTGTGAGGATAGCAGTTGCTTTCTAAGTTCATCTGGCTTTCTGGATTTTCCTTTGTTGGTGCTGTTGAACATGTCAGAAAGGAATATGCTGATTTATTCTGTCCTGTTTTTGAGGGTGTTTGGCAATAATTTATTGATGAGTTGTAGTTGAGTAGGACCATCTATGGCTCTAGATATTTGCAGAAATGGCCCCTCTAAAGCAGTATCTTGAACTTTTTTGTAGTTATATGTAGGATTCATCTGTCTCCGTGGATTGATTGATGCTGGTTACCATGTACTACCAAATCAAGAAGGGAACCACTGGCCTCTAGAGAGCTGTGGAGCTCTGCATAAAAGGCTCTGCAGGTTAAGGTTCACATGAATGGTTTGTTCCAGCTTTTGCAGGAACTGTTGGCAAGACCAGAAACTTTGATTGCAAATGGGAAAATCAAAGCTACTGCATTAGGAATCATCCTTGATAAGTAAGGCTATTCCATCATGAGCGTACATGCTACCAGGAACAATAGGAGAGGCTGCAGACTGCTTTTGTAATGGACTGAAATTGGGGAATGACCCAAAATATAACTGGTTCAAAAAGTACTACAGTAGGTGAAAATTCTGGTTTTTTTTTTTTTTTTTGTATGTGGTGTTCCACATATTCACTTGTTAAGAGAGGTAGTTAATGTGCATCTGTCGTAAATCGGAGTTTTAAATTTTCAGTGCTTTTTATCTGCTGCTTTTCTATTAATGGAGTGAAAGCATGATTCCTAATGTGTCCATCTGTACTTAGGGAGTGAACATACCTGTAAAACAGATCCCAAAGTACAGGGGTAGAATCATTCTTCTGAGGCTTAAAATACTGGGTCATTTTTTGACCAGCTAAGTAACCTCTTTATTTCTGATGTGATTAATTCTGAAATGTCATTTGATTGAAATATATGTATGTTTCAACCTGAAATGACCTGTGGAATGGGAAAGTTTAGTTCTTAAAGTATCTATAGAGAATTAATTATCAGAGATGAGTAGGTTCTTTTCTCCCTGTTAGTGTTTTAGCAGTCGTCTTGCACCGTGGATACTTGCAGTGTGAAAATCAAGGGTGGAGATGTATTAGGAGAGGATCAGACAGTAGGAGACCCTAGATAGTTCATTGTAGAGAGCGTGTGTTGTCTTGGAAGTCCTCCAATACTATTGGTTTTATTTCTTTAAAGGCCTGTGTTCCAAAGCCAGGTTTGTGGCATTGACTGAGATCCATCTTCATGGAACAGTCAGTAAGACTTAAAAGGAAAACCTTGCTATTCATTATGCAACGAAGAACAACAATCATAGAATCACAGAATGGTTTGGGTTGGAAGGGACCTTAAAGATCATCTAGTTCCATCCCCCCTGCCATGGGCAGGGACGCCTCCCACTAGACTGGGCTGCTCAAAGCTTTATCCAGCCTGGACTTGAACACTTCAAAGGATGAGGCATCCACAACTTTGCTGGGCAACCTGTTCCAGTGCCTCACCACCCTCCTAGTGAAGAATTTCTTCCTTCTATCTAATCTAAATCTCCCCTCTTTCAGTTTAAAGCCATTACCCCTTGGCCTATCAATAAATGCCCTTGTAAAAAGTCCCTCTCCAGCTTTCTTGTAGGCACCCAGTTTCCCAAATGCGCCCTGTGCCTGGAAATTCTTAGTATCAACTAATTAAGTATATTTACTTTGTACTTCTTAAGTACATGATAAGGTAAATGTCTGTATTAGAGGCAATAGTATACTCGCTGTTCAGCACATGAACGTTGCCTGCTTCACACTTAATGAATTAAATGTAGCAGTTCTTGATAACCTTCATAAATGCACTTTTCAACTCATCTTTGGATGGGTTTAAGGCTGTTTAAATGTTTGTTGTATATACCGCTAATAGTGCTGAAACAGAATTCAGAGCAATACTTGGACTGTTCCTTTTAGTGGCTTTTTTTTTTGTCCTGCAGTGCCTCACCACCCTCCTAGTGAAGAATTTCTTCCTTCTATCTAATCTAAATCTCCCCTCTTTCAGTTTAAAGCCATTACCCCTTGGCCTATCAATAAATGCCCTTGTAAAAAGTCCCTCTCCAGCTTTCTTGTAGGCACCCAGTTTCCCAAATGCGCCCTGTGCCTGGAAATTCTTAGTATCAACTAATTAAGTATATTTACTTTGTACTTCTTAAGTACATGATAAGGTAAATGTCTGTATTAGAGGCAATAGTATACTCGCTGTTCAGCACATGAACGTTGCCTGCTTCACACTTAATGAATTAAATGTAGCAGTTCTTGATAACCTTCATAAATGCACTTTTCAACTCATCTTTGGATGGGTTTAAGGCTGTTTAAATGTTTGTTGTATATACCGCTAATAGTGCTGAAACAGAATTCAGAGCAATACTTGGACTGTTCCTTTTAGTGGCTTTTTTTTTTGTCCTGTTTCCATTTTTTTTCTCTTATGTACCATCATGTGCCAAGGTTTGTGGAGAACTAGGTCAGAGACTTGACTTAGTTAAAAATAATTCATCAAAAGAAGGACCTTTGTCAGTTCTCTGTCTTGTTCCTGCTATGCAGTGCTGTCAACAGCTGATGCATCTGAGAAGCTACCTATCAAGTGATATTTTTCTCAAGAAAAGTTAAAAATTCTTGATAAATAACTAATCCATATTGCTTTATCCAGTTGATGAAAGGTGAGAGGCTGTAGTTAGAAAACTCTCTTGTCAGGCTGTGGTCTGCAATTAGTGAGACAGATTGAGATAAATGAAGTGATAGGAGTTGATCTATTGAACAGTGGTTTCAGAATAACAAGATGAGAAGGCAACCAATTGTGAGGAAAGCAATGTATTCAATCTAGAAAAAAAGCAGAGGAGGTTTTCACAGGTCTTTGTTATGTAGTGATGGTCAGCGTTTTTTTCTGCTACAATAGCAATGATTAGGAAGTATTTTTTTTCCCTTATACATCTCCAGATTACGTTGCGCTGTAGAGATACGATTAATTTTTGTTCTCTCTGAGGTGAGTTGCTTCCATGACTTCAGGAGAGCCCGTTAGTAGGATAGCATATTCTGGTACTCATTTTGAGGCTGTATTCCAATGAACTTTTAATTTAGAAAACATCCTGTTGTCTGTTTAAGTTTGCAAAGAGCTTTAGAATTCCCATCAATGAATTGCTGCATATGGGATATAGAAATAACATTGAGATGATAATTTTAAACTGTGAATCAAAATCACTCTGTAATCATAGTTACATTTTTATTAAATAACAGAAAACTGAATACAGGTTATTTTAATTTTTTAGCTTTTTTATCTGAAGTAAACCATTTTAATGTATTTCTTGCTTTTCATTAAAAGATGATTGTCAATATGCACAGTAAAACTCATGTACTAGATACTGAAGCACAAGTATTTTCATACGGTCTGGTTTAATTCAAGTTTGTGTCTAATATTGTAAAAAGAATGTGAAAATTTGTTTTGCACCTCTGGTCTGTGGTTTATATGGTCTTGTTCCTGGTGATTGTTTCATTTAAATGTAAGAGGAAAATTTCTTACTCTAAGGGTGATCAAACACTGGAAGAGGTTGCTCAGAGAGGTTGTAGAGTCTCCTCCCTCCTTGGATATACTCAAAAGTCCAACTGGGCACAGTTCTAACCAACCTGCTGTAGCTGAGCCTGCTTTGAGCAGTGGGAGTGGAGTGGGTGATCTCCAGGGTACATTTCCAAGCTCAACTATTTTGTGATTCTACACAGGGTTTCTTTGTGTTTACTAATTTTAAAAAAAGGCTTACACCAACCATACAAATATAAAAGTTCCCACCAAATCACAGTAGGACTACTAGAATACCTCAAATTAAGAATGTGTTAATAAAATCAGGACCAAAATTTATATTCTTAATCCCAGTTCTTTCCTGCTTCGTATCAATATGTGATTTTTTTTTTTTTTTTTTTTGTAGTGGATAGACTTCTGTTAATGTCCAGGTTCAGATGAGGTGATACAAAAAGTCTTCCTTTGAGTTTGTTCACTCCCCTCTTCTGTCAACATCCACAATGTGTTTTGTAACTTCCAGCCTTCAAAAGTTGCCTTAAAGTCTTGCCTCTTACCACCATCTGGGGTGGGACAGTAGGTACTTCAGTAATTCTCTCCAAGCAGATGAAATATTTTTATCTTTACTATGTAGGTTGCATGCAAGTTGCTTCACTTATTGTTTTACTGTTGAAGTCACCCTTGCTTAAATACTGTTGTACTTTTGCATGAATAATGTTTACAGATGATGGGCTTGATTTGCCTTGTAGAAAAACCTGAGGGCAGGGGGACTGTGATATTTTGGAAGACTGTCCCGGAGAGGTTTTCTGAGTTCTGGAAAGTGTATTTCACCACATTTGATGGAGATGTGATTGGTGCTGCTTCACCTGGAATCTTTAAAGGTTCTCAAGTTTGGGTTGTTTTTTGTTTGTCTATTTTTTTTTTTGTTCATAAACCTTTCCAAGTTCAAGGACCTCTTATTTGAAATCTGTAAGAGTTGTAGAAGGTGTGTTTGAAAAGGTGCCCTTTGTTAACATGCTGCTTCCTACGCATGTCTCATCTGCGCCAACTTCTAATGTTGTTGATGCTGCCGTTACTTTTTTGCAGTATGATGACTGAGTGTGCAATTTCGTAATTTACAGTTACTGCATTGTGTTTTGTTGTGTTTTGTTTTTCTTTTGTATTAACAGCTTCCAGTGATTCTGGAGCTTTGCAGAGTTGTTGGCCTTAATCCAGTTAATTGCAGTAGTGTGACCTCAAGATCTTCGTATCTAAGGAGATAACAGTCATGGAGCATTTTGTCTTGAAGATGGCTCTGGATCCCTTGAAGAGTTTAAGGAAATTTCTTATCCTCCTCTTTCTAAGATGATGAAAGCTCTAAACATAAATCTCAGAGCACCAATCCCTTGATTATTTTTAATCATTATTTCCTGCTCTCTTCCCTGCCCTACCCCAATCAGTATAGCTTACTACCTGTTGAAATGTTTGTCCTCCTTCAAGAAGATTGTAGGTAGGCAATTTTGAGTACGTTCAAGCATGCTGTCAGTCAGCAGAGGAGTCTCCACTAGATGTTTCGATTGAATGATTTTATTCAACCTCAGTCATGTTTCTGATTGGGTTATATTCTTTGTTTGAAACAGAGGACTCCTTTAGTTAGCTGTAGGTGAGTTTGACAGGTAGTTGTTCAGCAGCATAGGGGCATTCTTTTTTTGCTGTGTGGTGGGGGTTTTTTTTGTATTAGCTTTTTCCTTTTCTTGATACTTACATCTGTTGTATTTTCTGCATTGATATCTATTTACTTTGAATCCCTGCTTGTCTTTTGTTTCTAGTACTTATCTGCCATGGTAGCTTAATTATTAATTCAGTTTTTAACTGAAGCTTTTCTCAGTCTGGCGGTACTGGCTAGCTCCAAACAAGGTAATTTCTAGTCCAGCACTGACTGAAGTAGCCTAAAGCCATTACTGCTTAATGATTCCATAGGCTCCAAATGCCTGCGTCATTGCTTCCTTTCATAAGAAGCTTTTCCAGAGTCTGCTCAGTTATTCATCTGTCAATACTAGGCCACTGGATCCACAAGCTTTTTCTGTGTTAGGTGTAGTCCAATACATGGATGTTCATCATACTTCCAGGATACAGTGCTTTTAAAAAAAGGAATTGCTCTTGCTGTCACACTGATTTTGGTTGCTAGCAGTCTCTAGAATCTCTACTGCTTTAGTTCTGCCAGTTAGTTAAACTTACTGTAATTATTTTTGGCATTAAGTTAGGTACAGGCAATTTATTTTAGATGTTGATGCCTCAGAGTTTTTGTTTGAATTGTCACCTGTCAGTTTAGACTCACTTCTTTCCTCGTGGCACTTTTTGTAGTCAACCAACCTATTGAAACTAATGTATTCAACTGAACTGAATTATTTTCTTTTAGTTAATGAACTTTAGAAAATGCCCTGACTTGTCTCCAGACATCATGCTGCAGAAATACTGTAGTGGGAAAATACAAGTAAAAGGAGTGCTGTAGGACAATGTGGGAGGTGTAATGCAGATGTAGCTAAGTGATTTAATGCAGCTAGCTTCTGTCCAGCAAGATTTGAGCTGCATGTAACAGCCCTAGACATGCTGATCCTCTTGGGACTTCTTTGGGATTAAGTGTTTGTCGAATTCCCACACACCTTCCTGTGACAGGTTTTACAACAGCTTATTTTCATGGGGTCCTAGAGTCCTAGTTCATGGTAAGGAAATACCTGAGCATCTTTTTGTTGAAGCATATCTAGCTCAGCTGTAGCTAAACACATTGTTTGTCTGATGGTAACAGAGTTACTCAAGTCTACTTCCTGTTTCAGCAGTGCTGAAGCATGCAGGCAAACTGCTGGTGGTTCATGCGGTTGGGTTGCTGCTACATGAAAATGACTGTTGGAACTTGCCTGCAAGCAGAGGTCCTCTTCCCTTCAGAACTGTGTCCTCTGAAAGCTGGGAAATCTTTCAGGACAGCTTGCTCTAAGCCCAGTAACAGTCAATCCCAGTAGTTAGGAAAATGAGCAGGTTTATCAAGAGACCAGCTTTGCCAAACAGGGAACTTAAGACTGAGCTCTGGTGGGAAGGGTGAGGAGAGAAATTAGTGCCCATGTACATAGATGAGGCTTCAATTCAGAGAAGGCACTAAGAATCTATCTTCACAGACAATGTCTCATGGGTCTTTGTGCCTGGAGATGGGATTGAAGGAGGGGAGAAGCTAGTAGTAGTACAAGAAGATTGATGGATCAATCCAGAATATCAAGTTCATGAGACTAGATGGGATGCTTCTGAGGGTGCTGAGAGAGCTAGCTAATGTTGCTGCAAGTCATCTTTCTCTTTGAGTAGTTGTGGAGATCAGGGGTGGGCCTCAGTGACTGGAGAAAGACATGTTGCAGCCGTCTTCAGGAAGGGCAGGAAGGTTGATTTGGGGAACTGTAGGCTGGTCAGCTCTACTTTGGTCCCTGAGAAATTGTGGAGCAAGTCTGCTTGAAAGCCATTTCTTAGGCATTTGAAGGTGAAAACAGTAGTCAGGATTAGGAAGCATGGATTTGCTAAGTGTACTTGTCAACCAGATTGTCTGTTGTGATAGAAAAACTTGAACTGTGGTTGAGGAGAGAAAAGCAGTGATGGCATCTACCTTGACTTCAACAAGGCTTTCACCATGGTGTCCAAGAGAATCTTTGTGTCTCGTTTGGAACGTTGCAGTCTAGATGAGTGCTAGGTAGATAAAAGGACAGTCTGGATCATTAAGCTTGGAGAATCTGATTTGGGGTGTGTTATGCTTAGTATCTTAGCGGTGACCTGGCACAAGCAGGACTGCACCCTCAGCAAGTTTGCAGGTCTTTGATGTGGAGGAGTGTGCAGTCAGTATGTTTGAATACAGGGCTGCTGTCTGGAGGGACTAAAATTTTTCAAAATTCATTAAAAAACACAAAACCACCTTTCCGTTATATAGAACACACGGGGACAAAAAGGGAATAAAATAACACCTGTTCTTTATTGTATTTCTTAAATGAAACAGCATCTGTGGCATTGTTTGGAGAACCTGAAGTTCTGCATTCTCTGTCAATGCTAAAAATCCATGCATGTGTGGATATTTATTTGTGTCTGAATGAATACTTCAGAGGTTTGTTTTGTAAGTTAAAAGTTAAATTATAGCAAGCCTGTATCAGAAAAGGCTGAAAGGTGTCACTTACAATTGTCTATTTTTTTTCACTTTATATAAATTCTAACCTCATCATTGAAGTTCTTCAGGGAGAAATTTGGGGGCAGACCATTTCTATAACTTGATAAGTAATACACTGATCAGTTTTGTCTGAGAGTTATTCAAAAATCTGGATTACATTGGAGAATAAAATACTAAAAATGTTGAATCGTATTCCTTTTCTGTTGCAGTTACTGAAGACAGACCATATAGCTGCTAACACAATAGCTAATACTGATGTGTTTACGTGCTTTCTTGGTGATTTGGAGGGTGTGGGGGGGTGGTGGTGTGTGTATTTCTAAAGCAATGTGATCCCAGTTACTCACTCTTATTGCACATCAATTCTGTAGGTCCTCTAAAGCTTAGGTGAAAGAAAAGGTGGTCAATTGGGATAAACTTTTTTAGTCTCGGTGTTTTTGCTGGTTGTGAGGAGTCGTGTATTGATTCACATCACAGTAATACTTAGTTTGCATATGAAGTTGTTTATAGGAAGTTAAGAGCTTTTAATGCAAGGCATACTGCTCTTAAATGAAGTTGCCTCTATAGAGCAGTTCATGTTTAAAGTTTCTTTGTACAAGTAACTGTGTTTTGTTTCAGATTATGGAGCTCTGTGGTGCAACAAGACTTGGCTATTTTGGAAGAAGTCAATTTTACATTGCTTTGAAACTTGTTGCTGTGGCCCAGTCTGGTCTCCCTCTAAGAGTGGAAAGCTTAAATACAGGTAAATCACAGGCTTGTGTGTGTCGGGTTGCTAAGCAGAATTATTGTACATGACTCAGATTCTTGTATAGCAACCTTGTACGTTAGTGTGGTATGTCTTTTTATACATGTTACTAATGTAAAAAAAAATAATGCAGAGAGACTATGAGTGTATTCTTACAATGCAATAAATGAGGTGAAATACTGTAGTCTTATTCAATAACTACTCGGCTCATCATGGGGTAAATGAACTACTACTGTTATGTAGGTATAAGTTCATTCTATACATTACTGATGTGAGAACTTGTGTGCTGTATCCTTTGAATAAAGTACTAATAGGACTAATGGGAATTGGAAGGAAAAGAATGCAACGTTTGCAGGCTTCTGTAGTTGCTGAGTATGAAACCTTGATTGGAACGATGGAAGGTCATCTTTTTTGAAGCCATATTCCTTTGCACTTGGCTTGACAGTTTTCTCAGTTCTTAGTACAAATATAAAGATTAGTGGTTCGAGATTTTTCTAGTGAAAAAACATGATCTGTAAAACATATTTGAAGTATGTTATCAGCCAAAACCTGTTATCCTGCTTTTCAAAGGTCAGCTGTGGTGTGGTAGTGAAATAGGAACAAGAGAGAGACTCACTCAAGGAAGATGGTTCAGAACAGCAGAAAGAGCTTTGATACAAGTCTCTACTGTAGCCTTCTGAGTGACATAAATGGACCCATGTCAATGTTGCTCTGTGAGATGAAAAGAGGTTTAGGAAGATGAAGTACCGGATTTTAGGCCACCATAGCATTTTGCAGCATAGTATGCAACTCACAACTTACAGATATCTTTGGAGCACAGCTTTGAATTAAGGTGACTTCCCTAGGTAGATTTTGTCTGTAGAATACATGTTATGCTATAATTTATATATGCTAGTAATTAAAAGAAAACTTAGGAGTTTTTTGTGTCTGAAGGATATAGATTAAAGAGTAGTTAAGGAAACTATGTTAAAAACAATCTGATAGAAGTATTTGGCAAAGCTAGGAAAAATAAAAGCATCATTGTGTATACTTTTGCAGTATGTACTGCTTTCATTTTGCTTTGGTATCTTTTTGGAAAAGTGAATGGTTTCAGTCAACATTTTGCTAGTATTCAAGTTCCTTTCTGCTCATATGACACACTATGATTATAAACTGTTCCTCTAGTTTTCTTGATGAGTGTACCCTCATCTAAAGCTTCAGCAAGTTGTAGCAGGATGCCTTAGAGCCAGAAAGTTGGAAAAGGGACCTTCAACTCCTAATATTCGATAGAACTGGGACTTGATGTAACAATTGTGGGATCGCTCATCAAATGCCTGTTGAAGAAGGCAGACTAAAACCTGTGTATGTAGCTTTTTCCGGGATTTTTGTACGCTTGATTTTATTTTAATGCAAGATACCTTAACTGGAAGGAGTTTTCCTATTTAAAAAAACCCCAAACAAACAAAAAAAAACCAGCAGATGAAATTTGAAGGAAGGAGTTGAAACAAAGGTACAGAATTAATTCCAAAACATAAAATATGTTGCTGTAAAATTAGGAGACACTGGAACTTTTATAATGGAATACATTTCCTTGATTCATAATACTAGATATGTAATGGTTTCTAGACTTCTAGGAATAAGTTTCTGTGGTTCCAAAGCTACTAAATAGAAAAAGTACAATTGACAGAACATTTATTTTTACCCTAACTGTTTTTAGCTTTGGTTGTCTGTTGCCTTGGTTGCAGTGGTTCCAGTCCTGTCTATGAAGTTCCTGCTCCTAGGATGATTCAAGTGTTGTTGTAGCAGCTACTAAACAGCTAAAATACTGCAGGCTGAAGACTCATAAAATGATTCTGAGCTTGGGTTACCTTCCTTTGAAAACTGGGGTTCAGCAGCCTGGCCAGCTGGGTTCTGCCCACAGTCCATCTCCAAGAGGTCTTGAAGAGGAACTGTTAGAGCCATCCCAAGCTAAACCGTATACTCTTTCTCTCTTCAAAGTAAAACATTTAAAATTAGTGAAATTGTACATTTTAGGACACTAATTCTTAGCTCTGCAATCTATGCATGTTTTATTCAGTGATTGTCTTAATGTTATTCACTCTTTTATCTTGGTATTTTCTACCCCCTTCTTGTTTCCTTTGCTCTTTGTTTCACTGTGTGTCTCAAGTAGACAGGAAGCTTACTTTATGTGAATTGCTGAGTGAAAACTACAGTCAAATTTTGAGTACTAAGTCCATCCAACACAGATGTCATCTAGTTGATTCTTAGTTAACTAAATGCTTTTTTGATTACCCAGCTATGCAGTGCAGGAAAAATACTGGCTTTAGTTATACTACAAGCTTCTGAATCTGTTGTTTCTTTGCTGTCCCAGAAAATTTTCTTTATAGGAAGCTAAAAATTGGAAATTAATGAGCAGTGTCTACTTCAAAGCAATGTTTATTTTTTAAGTATGGAATACGGTTTTTGGTGGAAGTAAATGTTAGCAAGAATGTGGGCATAAATAGTACAGAGAACTTTCTAATGTATTCCATATCAAGATTTAATTCCATTCACAACAGCTATCACATTTATATTTGAGGGATTTTTGAATGGTAACAAATGTTGTACTGTTAAAACTTAGTTTTTTCTACTGTTACGGGGAACAGGTAGGAGAGGGGTAAATATGGCAGATTTCAATTGGCTGTGTAGAAACCTAGTACAGCAAACAAACTTCTTTATCTAGTCTTGCTTTTAAAGAAGACAAGTATTGTGTTCCTCCTGAGCCTTCCATGTTATATTGTGAAATAGTGCTAGATATCTAATGCCAAAGCCTGATGTTGGAACAACCAACTGCATAGGCTTCCCCTGCATCAGTTGGATGTTCTAGTGTCGCTGATAGCCTCTGTTTTGCAGGCATACAAATTTTCACTTGTATGCAGTGACTTCTTCACTTTTTGACTCGCTGTAGTTCACTGTTCAGCTACATGAATAACTTTTCTAATGCAACATGGGGTACAATACTAATGTGAAAATGGGCATTTAGGAATGAGGAAGGCATCAGGAATTCTTTTAACAGTGTTTCCACCTGATGGATAACCACAAGTTTAGCAAAGAGGCTGTGTGGCATACTCCTTCCCTGTGATGAAAGCTGTTGGCACGTTGAGTTGTGCTTAGTGACAGAGGCTTAAATCAAGAATTAATGTTCTTACTGAGCGCTGTTCTTTAATACTGGATGGATACATAAAGGTGTCTATAGTTGTTGAATACTATGGACTCAGGTGGCACTCTTCAAATACAAATCAGTTTAATGTTTATATAATAAACATAAACCAAAAAATGTTTTGTGTAATAAACTGTATGCGTTTTTATCTTATATTTTAATATAGTTGTTAGTACCACTCATTTTCAATACCAAAAGTAATCAATGTAAGTGGTCAACAAGAGAAATTAAATTTGAGCCATGCTTGTAGATTTGTTTTGTGTGGGGAAAAATAATTTCCAAGTAAGCTGTACAGCAAATTTGCAGTTTATTTTTATTCACAGTGGACCAGTAAGAAAGTTGTGGTTGAGATTCAGAAAAATGGTAGAAATCTTGCAGAGAAAAATTAAAGACTTACATAGCCTCATTTTTATATCAGACTACTCTAAACCATGGTACATAAAGCTAAGGACTTCCTAGCATTTGTAGAAGCTTTTCTTTATATATGTTTATAGTGAAGTGAGGTGATATGGGAATAGTCCCAGTCGTATCCCAGCAAAACCGCTAATTTAGCTTCTGTTGTAGAAAGGTGTACACAGATATGTTTAAACAATAGTTGCAGTTTTTTGCAATAAGACTAGATTATATGTTGTAAATATAAATATGACATCAGCTCACTAAAAGATGATGTTGAATATACGGCAATATTTTAGCATTTGTTTTGCTGCTGAAATATGCTGCATGAAGACTCATGTATGTGCTAGAAATGGTAGATAAATTTTGAAAATCATGCTTAAGTAATTAAATGTTGGCAAAACTAAGAAAAAGTGACCTAAATCCAGATTATCTGATTGCTACTGCACTTAATGCAGAGTTGTAGTGCAAAACCATTATGGAGCTATGTGAAGTGCTCTTTGTATACCAAAATCAGAACTTGGGTAGCAGAATCGTGATGTATAATGCAAAAAGGCTATTTGCTTTTTTCTAACCAGCAGATGTTGACTTCACTATAGCAGCAGTTTCAGTGTCTAAGTAATTGAGGCACGTGTGAAATTTTAACTAAAAAATAAACTGCATTTTTATTTTCAAGGATCATACTTCTGTATATAAATGGCCCGCCTTTTTTTTTTTTTTGTACAGTAAAAGAACTCCCTCTTCCCAGATTTGTTGTGTCAAAGAATGAACAAGAATCAAGACACACAGCCTTGTATTCTTCAGACACTGATAACCCAGCTTCATACTCAGGTGTGATTCCTCCTCCACCTGGCAGGATACAAGTCAAAAAAGGCTCCGTGAGCCATGATGCAGTTCAGCAACGTACATCAACTGATCAACAGGTAAATTAATTTAAGATTAAATGGGACTCTTAGTCACTATTTTGCTATTGTCAATTTGATAGAGCTTCTAAGCTTTGTTTCTTTCAGTATAGTTTGTTTTTTAAAAAAAAACCAACACCATACTGGTGTATATTATACAAGACCACCACATATGCTTCTGGGAAAACTTCCGTGAAGAAGACACTTTTATCAAGTCTTATAATCTGTGTTTAAAATATTGATGGTAATGGACAAAAAATTGAGACAGAAAAGAAAATCAATGTGTAAACTATGATAGCAAATCATTATGATGTTAGTACCTCTTTTATTAGATAGTTCACGTTGGTTTTCCTGGTCATTGGAAAAGTGGTACTGAATGCTATGGAAGACTGGATTTTTGGCCCTTCAATGTGCTCCAGTACCTTTAAATCTGAAATACTTTATTTAGAATTTTTTTTAAAATTCTCACAGTTGCTTTTCTCTGCCTCACATTTTTATTGTTCAGCTATTGAATTCTTAAGTAGAGACAAAAGAACCAGAAATAAGTTTTCGCATAGCCTTATTGTGTTCTAATAATGAGAAAGATTAGCTCCTTTTGCTCACTGGTTCTTTCATCTACAGCTACAGGGTATCTGAGTAAATGAAAATTGTAAAGGCTTACAACTCTGTGCCTCTTCATAATTCCTTAGGTTTCATAGTTTTTACACTCTTTAAAATCTTTTCTGATTGTCTTTTCTACAAGCAAGAACACTGACTGCAAATGTTAAAATTTGCTGGGTGTATGTGTGTCTGTACATAACTGAATCACATGGTTTTTTTCGCCATGGTATGCTCTTTTCTGGACTTCTTTTTTTGGAAAGAATCAAGGAACTTGCAGACATCCCTTAATCTGTCTGGGAATCAAGGAATCACTCATAAACAGTTATTAACCTCTGGGAATAACCCAGACTGATCCAGTGTAAAGAGAAGGCAAATTAGCAGAAGCCATCTGTAATCAGTGTTTGGCTGCCACTTCCTTTCTTCCAAACTGTAGATAGGAACGGTAATGAAAAGAGGGCTGGCAGTAGATCTGAAGATAGCTTGTCATTGTCTAGTTTTGGTTAGGTGTGTTTGAGTGAGCTCCCGAGCGCTTCATGAAGAAGTCAACAATCGCAGATCTTAGTCTGATGATGGGGTTTTAGTTTGGTTGCAATAGTGTTTTGTATGCTTCCATCATGGTGTTGAGTTTATTTAGTGTAATTTGATACAGGAATCTATACTGGTGGAACTTTAAAATAACAAAAAAAAAAAAAAAAAAAAAGGGGGTTTAAAAAAAAACAGCCACAAACACAGCCCGCCCAGAGAGGCTGTGGGTCTCCTTCTCTGGAGATACTCAAACCCGCCTGGATGCGTTCCTGTGCAGCCTGCTCTGGGTGACCCTGCTCTGCAGGGGGTTGGGCTAGGTGGTCTCCAGGTCCCTTCTAGCCCCTACCATTCTGTGATTCTGTGTATTGAAAAAAATGTCTTAAGCATCCAGATTTCATTTCTCTGTCTTGGCTAATAGAGGTAGCTTGGTATCTCTTTCACACAAGACTATATGAGGTCATCAGAATAAAGAAACTGTGTGTAAGTCCTTTACGAGATCTGGCCCAGAAAACAGACTTGGAGCAAATGTAACAGATAACACAGCATTAAGTCCAGCAGTTTTAAGCTGTATTCATGGTCTAGAACATCAGGGAAGCATTGTCCAATTTTGCACCCTACTGTAGAACTCCATTTTCTGTGGCTGATTCTACATTTTGACTGTACAATGAATCCATTCAAGCAGTATTTTTGTCCCAGTCTAACATTTATTGATTTGGACACCATGTTACAAACAACCTGAGAATTTGAATTCTCTTAGGCTGAGAAAGGGGCTTGAGCCCACATTTCTCACTTAACCACATAAATACTAATTGGGTTATTTTCCAAAAGATGAATACAGTTTTTAGCTATGTTTTTGTAGAAATTGCTAATCTAGTTGTCTTTACCTGGAGATACTACTCAGATTCATAAAATCTAGAAAAAGGTTCAGATTGTGAATCCTTATTGTATACCACCTATTTCAGTGATGAGGATGAGAGGAGCCGAAGTTTGAGAAGTAAATTACAGTGTGTCATTTTCCTACGGACCACGGTTCTTTCTGGAGGAGTTTGTGTTAAAGTCAAGCTTGGATATTTCACTCTTAGAGCTTGTCATGTAGCTGTTAGATACTCCATTAGTGAGTTTGGGGTTTGAATTTTTTTTTTTTTTTTTTCCCCCCACACCCTCCCAAATTGTTTACTGGCTTTAGTAATATGCCTGGCACTTCAAAATACATTGATTTCATAAAATACTCTGGCTGAAGTACTGCTTGTATGAAATCATTAAGTATCTTAAACTTCAGCTTTAAAAACCGTGTTCCTTCATGTGCAGCTTTCCGTACAGATGAGATTTGTGATGCATAGGTTAATATCTTATAATTACAAATAATTTGGGTAAAAGAATTTAAGAGTATTGCCTATGAAATGTTCTAGCTAAAACTATTTCTTTATTGATATGTTATTTTGACAGTTCCCCTCAATGAGCTTCACTTGGAGGCAGGGCATCAGGAAATGGCAATCAGGTGGTGTTTCCAAAGAGTAGTTACAAATGAATTCATCTTTTAAAAGTAAGCATGAGCTAAGTTTAGTGACATCCTCCTTCTGTCTCCAGCCATTTTTGTGGTGGCATTTTTAGTTTAAAATGCTAAGTATTATGAAAATACAGAACTGACCAGAAGTTTATATCTTTTTAAGATAGATAGTGCTGGTAGAAGATGACTGAAGTCACACACAGCTGTCATGGAAGCTGCAGAACAGATTCTAGGAGTCAAGCCAAATAGTGAGATGCCTTTACTCACTAGATGGCATGTTGACTGCACATCCTAGTGGAGATAAAACATTGTGGAAAAATACTTTTTCTTTTCTTTCTGCTGGCATAATTTTTTCTTCCTAAATAATAGAGGCTAAATAGATTGGAGCACTTCTACCGACAATGTGACATATATGAGTACTTCTGTTGACATAGGTATGTTAACTACGGTGTAGATATATATCTCTGTCTTGGTAGTAGCAGCTATGCTTCTAAAAATGTAAATTTAGGCCAATCTTGAGAATCTAAATTCTGTTGAGTTCTTGTACTTTTAAAAAAGAAATCCTCCTAGTAGATTTAGGAGCTGTCAATGTAGATGGAAGCTTGCTTTTGTGCCTTTTTTTTTTTTTTGAGGTAAATGTACTGAAAGCAGTTTGAGGAAAAGCAGCAACATTGCAATTAGGAAGTATTTTCTGTCTTAAAGTATCTTACCAGTGACTAAATGCTCTTCATATGAGTTTGTTAGATATTGGTTTTGGATGTTCTGTGTTTTGTTTTTAAAGCTAAAAAGCAAATGCTTTTTCCAATATCTTTAAGTGAGATCCAGGTGTTGATCAGGTGCTGCTTTAGGATATTTTCACATGGCTTGCCACTTTTTCCAGGAAAGGAGAGTAGCTAGCTTCAGTAGATTTTGAGGCTCTAACAGCTGAAAAACACCTATTTGGCAAGTGCTTATAGGCTAAACCTTGCAATATCAGGTGAAAATAAGATATTCATCTGCCTAATACTGACAGTCTACATTATATTGATTTATTGACATATCAGTGCAGCCTTAGGAGAGGATACATCAAATTTGGCACCTGTGACCGTCAAAATTTGATCAACTTTTTTTAACTGCATGAGAAGTTGTGGGACTTCCTTTTGAGGTTTTGCTAGTAGTGCATTTCTGTTTGCTTCTGTTTTGCAGAGTCAACAGGTAATTCTAGGTAAAATATATCTAGTATTAAATAAATTATTTGGGAGCTCAGAGCTGGAAAAGACGTCTTGTGTCATTGAGTATAAATAACCCTTTATTATGAGAAATTGTATTAGATAATGAGTTTTAAAAAAATTAATCAGGGTTCTTTCTTGAAATGGCAACCTTTTATCTGTGGTGGCCATGTTGGGGAAAACTATTCCAGAGCCTTAATAGAAATATAGTGGAATATTTATGAGAATTTCCACTTAACTTTACTCAGATTAGGTAACACGTGTTCTTTTAACAGCTTTGTCCTTAGTATTTGCTGCAGACCACCACCAGTACTTTTACTGGAAAACCATCATATTCTCTTTTAGCCTTGTTTTGCTTCACAAAACAATCTATAATCTCAGTTTCATCTCAAAGTAGTTATCATAAAGGTCCTTTCCAACTAAGGGGTTCTAAGATCGAGTCCAACCGTGCCTGACCACCACTAAACCACGTCCCTAAGCACCTCATCTACCCGTCTTTTAAATACCTCCAGGGGTGGGGACTCCACCACCGACCTGGGCAGCCTGTGCCAGTGCCTGACAGCCCTTTTAGTGAAGAAATGTTTCCTAATATCCAATCTAAACTTCCCCTGGCATAACTTGAGGCCATAAAGTTATCAGTAATCATCATAATCCTAATAAAGTTACCAGTAATTGTCATAATCCTTCTCCATCTTTGATCCAATTTGAATTTGTTTTTATTGAAATATTTTACTAGATTTGTATTTCTTGTTCCAAATGAGATCTCACTGGTATTACTACTAATATTTTGTAGGGTACTTCCCTACTTCTGCTTGATATATCTTGCCTCTTATACCTTAGCTGTGAATAAAGCAAATCTGTCATATTTGACATAATGAAGCGATCTTATAGTTGACCTGTGCATCCAGTCTTCTGTTTTCAGCTGAATGATTCTCATTATACACTTCAATGTTAATTTCCACTGTGCAAGAAACTGTATTTTATATTTTAAAACTTGCTAGTTTACTGTTACCTGTGCCCTGAAAGGAGTCCATTAGTCTGATACCTCCTTAGATTTGTGTCAGAATTCATCAGTATGCTATTTAGTGTGCATAAACAGTTACCTAAAACATCAAATTAGGTAATTCCCCAAATCAGTCATTCAGGAGCATTATTAGAAACTTCCCTTCAATCCTGTCATTCCCATTCTAATACAGTCCAGCTTTGCTCTTTCTGTAGCCAGTTCTTTTGTGCTTCAGATTCTTGTATTAATCTCCACATTGTTGGAATTATCTTCTATGGCACCCGCTGAGGGTAGTAGTGAGGCACCCTGCTGAGGTTCAGGTTAAATGCAGTGCAGTTCCTTTGTCTAGAAAATCACAAAAACAACATCAATTAAGTAAAATTTCCCATGCCGTGATCGCTTTTCCATTTGTATCCATTTTTAATTATTATTTTCTTTAAAACCTAGTGTAAAACTTTTCAAACTGTTGAGGTTAGACTTAAGAAGTTTGTAACTGGCTGAACTACACCTCCTCTCTCAAAATACGTAGTGCTACAAGTGGAGAAATTCACATTTGAACCTTGGACTATTTTGGTTTTCCGCATGAATGCTAGTCGATTACAAAAACATGGGTTCTGCAATGCAATTTCTACCTCTCGCATAATCTTCCTTCATGATGGATCTGTTCCCTGACTCTTATGCAGGCTGTGTGGTATCAGGACCTGGATCACAACACCCTTAGAGCTACCCTTCGGATACCATGTCTGGCTTCATTGTCTCTGGAATTCTCCTTAGGAGGCTTTCTTCTGGCCTGAGGTGTGAGATCCAGGAAAAGGTTTATAATCTCATTTGACTCATGTATACTTACAATGCCCTTTTGAGGTTGAGATCCCTCCAGAGTTGCTTTAGCAGAATATTGTGCTGCCTTACACCAGTTTGTTTGACTTATCTTCACTAAGGTTCTTTTAGAATCATATATCACTTTTTTAATTAACATGCTATGTTTTGTATCTGCTTGTCAGTCCAATAAGGTCTAAATTCAGGTCCTTCATAGTGTCTTGATTTTGTAATTCCAGTTTGACAAAAATCATGCTTTTTTACAATCTTTTTAAGATGATTTTTGAAAATTAAGATGGATTACTTAATTTTTGCCTGATAGCAGTAAACTTATTTTTTGATTAGTAATTGAGAAGAATGTTCTCAGCAGTTTGACTTAACATTAAAATGTTAAATAGTTATTAACTATTCATGTTGACATGCTTTTATTTAGATCTGTTTTCTGGAATAATTTAAAGAGGAAAAATAAATGTCAGTAAAAAGCAATGTTGTAATTGCTGTGATTTTTATTGAGGTTTGTTTGGAGAGAAATTAAAAACTGGTTAAATAGAGTTGCATTGAAAGTGCTAAAACAGTTTATCAAAACAAGATTTTAATAGTAGCTAATCTACTCACCGTCTGCCTACTGTAGTTGATGTATCATTTATTAAAATTGTCGGAGTTACCAAAGACATAAGGTGGGTAACTTCTGTTAAAATTGGTGGAACTCAAAATTACTGAGTTACCAGTAACCCAAATTAAGCAACCTGTTGTAGTTGTTACAAGTTAGGATTTTGAAAAGCAATTACATTAGGTTCTGTACCCTAATAGTCTCAGAAAAATCCCATCCCAGATTTTTCAGGCTTTCAAAATTAGTTTCTTTTATTAATGGATTGGACAGGTGAAAGTGAAAAATCCTATGTCATCAGCTGTAACATACACCCTCAGTTTATGAGTGTATGTTGTAGTTGAGGAATAGAGGTGGTTCTAAAGAACATACCAACTCTCTACTGAAATCTGAAGCTCATTGTAAAACCGAAGTGGAAACTTTGTACAACAAATGGTGTTTTCTAGGCTTGAGTATATGAACGTGACAATTTCTTACCCCCTGCAAAGGTGGATACGTAATTGATGTTAACCCATATATAAAGGGTGAATGAACTTTATGTAATTACAGTTTCAATAGATCCCTACTCATTGTGTTTTCCCATGACTGCTTTCGAATCTGAGTCAATGTTTAGGGAGGAGGCAGGACTGTATAATCTTTTCTGGCTTGCATCTTCCTTCTTTACACTTGTATTGAGCCATCAGTATATATACACACACATGCACAGACATGTATTTGTGTGTGTATATCTAAAGAGAAACATACACATATTAAAAAACAAATTTAAAAAATAGGGTGGTTAGCTCTCAAGCTTGTAGTAAGCTGGATCAGTGAATGCCATGAGTGGTATATGAGAGTGACTGGGATTGCACAGGGGAAAGGTAGTGCCAGGGTAATACCATCCAAATTTGATAGAAACTGTTTAGGAATGTGTGTTTTGTAATGATGGTAAAGCTGAAGATGTGACTTGTCCCTCTTCCAGAAGCTTTTTTGATGGCAGAGTTGGTGACATGTTCTTGCTATTTAATAATTGTGGAGTCTGTGAACTGAAGGTCCAAATCAACTGTGAAAAATCTGTAAATGTTCTGAATTCTACAGAACATTGACAGGAGCATTGAAAACAAAGTTTATTATGCTTGTAGTTCTGATGGTATGATTACCATTATTACGTGCTTTACAGAATTACATGAACCACATGTAAACATTCAGAATTGACGTTGAGGATCATATTTACAATTTCTTCCTATGTCTTGAGTTTAAGGTGAAATGTTAGATGGAGGCTTACTGAATAGTAACAGTTGTCAGCTTCATTAGGGCAAGGCTGATTCATGAGGACTATATGTCAAGAGTTTTAATGTTCACATGCAGTTACTAGAAGTAGTGAGTGGTTTCCTTAGGTAGACTGTGATATGTTTGTCTGTCCCAGGTTTTCTTCTGTGTCTTTCTGGACCATCTGACTTACCAGAGTAAGAGTACTGGAGTAAATGAATAGTGTCAGAGACCAAGTATAGCTTTCCCTAGGTTTACTCCTGGTACTTTGTCTAATAATTCAAACATCCTTCAAATCTTGTTTAATAAAGGATGGCTTGTATAGAAACCAACGGAAGAGAAAGCTTTTCATTGCTTCAGTGATGCGGCATTATTGTTCTCCTAGCACCTTTTGCGCTGTGCTAAGCAGACTGGCTATTCAAACTCTTCCAGCCTGGATATCCTCATTCCTCCCCCTCTTGCCCCCATGTACCTATAAGGGTAAGAGTGTACTGTCATCTAAAATTTCTTGTCAAGTAAGATGCTAAAAGGAGGAATCTTCAGGCAAATTTCAGAGAGGCATGTAACTGAAAAAAAAAAAAATAATCTTGAACTGGTGGAGGTACTGTGGAAAAACAGTGACTTTGACTGTGCAATCAGCTGGTCCCTGAATTAAAAGCTGAAGTGAATTAGTACTGTTCCCAGCCACTTTGTAATACTCTTTGCCAATACATATGGGCATCATTTAAATGCTTTGAATGGAAAGTTCAAAACCTTGTGGCCTGGGAACTTATTTAAAGAAATGTGACTCAATGGTCAGAACTTTCAGAAAATCCCTCAGTTGCAGAATCAACCAGGCTGGCCCTGCAACCCAGAAAATGCAAAAATCAGAAAGTTTATATCAACTCATTAGAAAGTAACTGGTTGTCATGGCCCTAAAACTTTTTTGTTAGGATGCATGTAGTTTTAGCATGTGTGGAGAAAAGCTTGTTTATGGCACTTTCTCGTTGACTTTTTTAGACTTTTGCAGATGTAATATTGGTTAAAAAGCATAATGACCTTTGAATATTCAGCAAAGTAAACCAGTTCACTTTTGGAAATCATGTGGAAGCCTCCAGTCAGTCTTGTCTGTCTGACACTTGATAGTATGTTAACAGTTCTTAATGTAGAGTACCAAACTTCCCTCCCCCCCCCCGCTGAAACAGATTTTGAGACTTTTTGTTTTTACTTTTCAGGAAACTGAGTTCAGCTTTTACTTTCTTGTTGTACTTTTTTTTACTAATATAGTTTAGTTCAAATTGGGAGATCTGGCAAACAGGAATTTCAGAAAATTTAGATATAGGGAGGAAATCACTATAAATACTTCGCATAATATAAATGATTTTTCCTTTGTATTTTATTTGTAATTGATTAATCTGGTAATCTGTATGTCTCATGAGAACTGATTCCAGGCAGAAATTGCGTGTGTGATTTTCTGTTTTCCTACCTGCTCAGGGAGAATATAGTACAGTATGGGATTAAAGCGAAGCTTGAGCCTTAACATCAGGGCAAAACTACCTTGTAATTTCTTCAGCAGAGAAGTATATCCTAGTTGGCATCATTCTTTGAAATAATTACATCTATGTTTTTGTGTATTAAAAAAAAAAAGTGGCCTGTCTAGTGACTTTTTTGTTTAATTCTTGTTTGTTTTTTAAATGAAAGTAACTGTGAATCACTTGGTTAAAATCAGGTACGATAATAAGTTGTACAGTAAGTAATCTTTCTTCTGAGACCTGGGTTCAAATGTAACTTTTATCACAAGTGAAAGTGAATCTTATAATCTAGCTTCCTTTCTGGCTAAGTCATTTAACTCGGCATTGCTGTTATCCTAAGAATGCCAACTTAAAAATAATATTAGATGACGTTGTTTGAAGTGGGTATGTCCAGTTCCAGCCATACTGTACTTGACTTCTCCTGTTCCCTCATTTTAATAAGTACTAAAATTTTCACTCTCTAAAATGAGACTTTAAATGTAGTGATGGTTGTTCCTAGAAATAATGGCTTTAGGTAGGCTTTTATGTATTTAGTTTTTTAGTAAAAAACTTAAAAAGTTCCTTTGTTTTATTAGGAGTCCACATCTCCAGTTGTTTCACCACAGCAATCCCCACCAACCTCTCCACATACATGGAGGAAGCACAACCGCCATCCCAGCGGAGGGAATAATGAACGACCTCTTGCTGGACCTGGGCCTTTTTGGGCTCCATTTAGTGAAGCACAACCAGGTATAAATGTCTTCTGTTACGCTTCAGCTGTAACCCAAAGTTGTGGAATTCTTAAATAAGTATATTAAATGAGTTTAGGGCAGTTTATCTTTGTATTTCCTATCCTGGGAACTTTCTTGCATTTTCAAATGTTCGTATTGATGGCAGCACTGTGGAATCTGTGGTCTTGCATGTGGCAGATCCATTTCTTAGTGTGATATGGGAAATGTTTAGTTTGGAGGGAGGAAAAGAGTATGAAAGTTTTCCAGTTGAAAGCTTTCTAATGCAAAACTGACATCCTATTGAAATTGCGCAGGAACTGTCAATATGCCCAAAAATGTGAGGAGCTCAAGGGAAAGCAGCAGATAATCTATTGTTTGCTTGAATTATGTTTCTGCTAGATTAGATGAATTGTCAGAATAACTGATTCTTTTAACATTTTTTTTCTCTGTTTAAAGTTTATGTAAACATAACTGAAGCTACTGTATCTCCAATCTGTCAAGGTAGAACCACTTGTTTCAGTACAGCTTTTCATCCTTAGTTGTTCTTCATTTAACATGAAGACCCTCCCTGTTGTATCACTGTGCTTAGATTTTAAAAGTTTTCATCCTTAATAGCTCATATTTCAGAAAGTTCCGTTTACTTCTCTGATATCTGATAAACTTAATAAATTTTGGAACAGCAGAGCAATTCTAATCCGGGTTCTGGTTTTGATGATACTGCTAAATAATATGTTGCATTTTGTAGGCTGTAGTTTCAGATTGAACTGTAGTTGGTTGGTTTATTTCAGTTGTGATACTCTAAACCTGATCTGTTACCTTTTAATTTGTCATCATTCTGTAGTTATAAGCATCCATGGAGGACCAGAGATTCTGTTGTTATAATTGGCTAAATAAGGAAATAACAAAACTCATTTTAAAAGTGAATGGGTTGTATGCAAAGGTTTATGCCAGTGTCCTGAATGTTGTTAGCTAGTAAGTGCCAGTCAGCTTAGAATAAAAAAAGTAAAGATTATTAGTCTGCTCACTGCCTATATAATCACTTCTAAAGGTTCAGTCCAGGCATTTTGATTTTTCAGCAGTCAATTTCTTGACTTTTTTCTTGCATAGTTTAGCTGATATGCCTTTCTTGCAAGCCAAAATACAAGTTTGTCTGGTAGCTGATTTCTAACTCGTGAAGTTTTTTTAACTTACGAAGTCAAGGACTCCAGGAAAGTATGCAAACTGTTCCTACTGTTGAAGAGTTCAATATTGTAATCCCATGTCAGTATTTCAATGCGTTCTGTGTGTTGTCTGATGGATAATTTTTTCAGTTACAGAAGGATTGTCTGTTCTGCCAAAGCTAAGGATAGAGTGGATTTTCATATATTAGTTTAACAAAAATTGTCATCCTGGTTCACTGTGGGTGATTCTTTTGCACTGCAGATGATTAACAATTCCTTTGATTTTCAGCTGTTGTAGACAATTCCTCATGCTTTTTCCCCTCACTTGAGCGTACTTTTTAAGGACAGTATTTTGTTGAAAAAAGATATTCTGTAGACATTTAGGTAGAATCAAATAGACTGTTGGTTACTTGTCTTAAAATCAGCACTGCAAGCTCATCTTGATTTCAATGCAAGCTGTTCTTGAGAAATCAGGTAATTTGCAATTTTTCAGTAGGATTTAAGGCAGGACTATGTTATTTCACTTGTGATCCAAGAAAAAAGAACCCAGGTCTCTCTGCTTGTATTTCACATTATGTGAAACTTTGTCTGAGGGTAATGGGGTTGTCAACAGAAAGCATGGAACCTCAAGTATGAAAATGTATCTGATGGGTCTAATAATAAACAACATGTTGCCTTAAACCAGAATGACAAAAATCAAAACTTTTTTTTGGAGAAAGATGTTTTTAACTGGAAGATTCTGATGTACATGGTCAAGACATTCCATTGCGTCGTCATACTTCTGCTATGAACAAAATTAAATAGTGCTTTCTGTATCCAACTGGGCTGTAGAATAGTTATTAGATAATGACTCAGTTGTTTTTAAAAATCTTACACCTTGTCTGGTATAAAAAGTCTTAAGCATAGTCCTCAATTTCTTGAGGAAGAAAACCTGTTCTCAACAGAGTAAAAGAATTTGGATTTTACAGGTTTTTTTGACACTATGTTGTCCAGTAATTCAGTTAGGATAGTGTTAGTGATGCTTCATAAGTAGCTAGATTCTGAGGCACTCTTATGACTGGGTCAGTGTGCTTACACATACGAAATTAGAAGCCAAGGCTTGTTACCATCTTTCTTTGTAGAGAGAGTCCCAAAGGGTGCATGTATTTTACGTTAATATCAGGAATTAAAAGTTCAGTGATAGGCATTGATCACTGGTGTAGAATTAAATTTATGGTTAGTTCAGGTCTCATCCTTAAATGTCAGAGTTGATTCTATTAAAACCTGATTTTCTCAAGTCTTCAAGGTGTCTTTGATTTAAAAGTTTAAGATAAAGCTGTTCAAAAATCATGTTATGTCTCATTTCTGGCTTGCATCTCTGATCTGGATCAGTCTTCATAGAATAATACAGTAGATGATTGAACCCCTTGTAGGAAACAGAATTGTATATATGAGAGCCCCTGTTCCTATAGTTACAAGAGTTAAAAAAAAAAAAAAACCAAAAAAAACAAAACTTCATACTTTTACCTTTTCAGCTCAAATACTTCAGCTGCTAAAGAGAAGGTTGCTGACTGTGACAAATGTGGGAGAAAGAATCTCTTCCCCACTTCAAATGATAGTTAAGTGGCATGTCAGAATAGGGGCTAGAAATTTATTTCCTTGTAGTCTGTTTGGACTGGAAACAAAGCAGAGCATTTATGTTGGTAGTATTGAAATAATGATTTCAAACTAGTTAAAAAAAAAAAAAATCTGAGGTCTTGTGTTCAGTCACAGGACCTCTGTTAGCTTTCTTTTGGCATTACATCAAAGTTCTGTTTTGATGTCCGAATACATATGAGAACTTGCAGCCCTAAGCTACGCTTCTTTCTTTTCCTCATTGGTGAGGGGTTCTGCTGCAGTTCATGAAATCAAGAACCAGAAAACTTAATGGACAGAAGTGGAACATGTCTACTATGCTAAGAGTTCACTTGCATCTTTAGAGTCCCAAGATATTTACTGTGCTTGCAGGGGACTGAATAGTCCTTTGTCTTCTAGTTAACTGCTTTAATAACTGTTGATAATTGGCCTTGTTACAAGTTAAGGATTATTCTTACCTGGACACAATTATTTGAGGAGAAAAGAGCTCTACAGCATTCTGTCTTACTGCCAAAATTGTACTCACCTTCTGGCTTTGTTTTATCACAGATTGGTGGTAAGGTGAGCTCCTGCTAGTTTACAAAGTTAGTTGAAAGTTTAGTTCTCTGTTAGTAAACCCACATTTGAATAGTTGAAGGTATTGAAAAATCCAAGCTACTCAGACGTTATCTAGAAAGACCATTTCTTACGCTTACTTTTGTAGCTTAACGTGAGGGGTAGCTTTTCTCCCACAAGAAATGAGATGATTTTCCACAAGTTATTGATGTGTTCATAAGGTATTCAAGCCAGAGGAGAAGGATATAGAGCAGCCACAGGAACTAAATTTAGGTCTTCATACTAAACATAGTGCATTAGACTTCACCAGCTAGTTCAAATCTGACAATTGGTTTTAGGCTTACTCTCCACTCAAAGTGCTGTTAATGGTGGTGTTCTCGCTGATGAAAATGCAGAGAGACCATTGAAGGTTGTTTCTTCATTGGGTTACAAATCATAAAATAAAAATACACTGATTGTTCAGAGTCTTCTCTGTGACCCAGTTTTCTTCCACCTTCCCTTCTACCTCAGTGTTCCAAATCTGTTTTTATAGTTTAAGAAAGTGACTATCTCTAATTCAAATGACTATCTCTAATTCAAATGTCAAGTAGATGTAGTTTCAATGATTGAGAATTGAGTTACTGGCTGGTGGCAGTCCATGAGTGTGCGTAGATCCAGGTGTCCGCAGTTACTAGTAAAGTAATCCTTCTCCAGTGTTCTCCAGCCTTCCCATCCTGTGTCCTAAAATGTTGCATTACAGAGTGAATAACAGGAACAGTAAAGCAAGAGTATTCTTTTGGGGAAAATTTGAACAGGGGAGAAAGGAAACAGTTCTTAAAATACTTGTACTTTGAAGGTATGACAGTTTGGTGCTGCTGGCATCTCTGTCACTGTCAAAGTACTTCTTTGGAAGAGGTGCTGTGCTAAGTGGGGTACAAATTGAACTGTACTAAGACGAGTTGTTGGGAGAAGTAAAGGTGGAGTAAACATCTATAACATGGTGGTAATGGTGGTAATGTCCTTGTCTGAAGGGCAGAGAAGGGGAGAGCCATTGTATCAAAAGTAAATTTTGTGTGGCATATCCATAGGAGAGATGGGAAGAACTTGTCTGAATCTTACTCTTTGTTAGCCTTGTGCTGAGAGAGGCTGCACTCTTCTGTATGTTTCTTTCTAGTGTTTTAGAGCTAGGCCAGCTACTGAAGGACCACCCCAAGGCTAAAAGCATTGTCAAACTTACTGCCTTTATTCTCAGCAGTTTTAGATAAAGTCACTAGAAGCTCCAGGCCACATCAGGAACTTCGAGAAGCAGAGGGCAAATTTGGGAATAAAAGGAATAGTTAATAGTGGCTTTTTATCTTAGCAAAGCTAACTTTAAAACAAACAAAAAACAACACACACACACCAAAAAAAGGAAGAAAACAACACCCAGCCAAAACAAAAAACAACCCTTGGTGGTCATCTTGTATTTTGATGAAATTCAGAAATAATGCAATCACCTAGTTTTGTATATTTGACTTACCCTTCAAAAAAAAAAAATCTTTCTTCCTCTGGAAATCTCAATTTTTACTCTATGTAATGCAACATTAAATGTGTTGTGCACAATTATGACTATTGTATGTAGAAGAGCAAAGATAAATCAGTTATAAGCATTTATCTCATTACTTTTATGGAATGACAGTAATTGCATACTGCCAGATATTAAATAGCAATTTTGTGTACTAACAATGTTACTGTTACTTTAGATGTTAGCCCTCAGTGTGCCTCACTGATTCTCAGATTTCCTCAACTATATTTACTGCGAATTGTATACTAATAGTGTCATCAGTCTTTAATAACCTGAAATTGTTGATCTTTGTCAGCTTTGTAAATAGATTACCTATATATAAATGGACTTCTCATGTCAAGATGCTGACTAAGAAATATTGTTAATAAATTCTTGGAGTTTAGTATTTCAATTTTGATCTTAATGGCATGATTAAAGTTATGACAAATTTCTTGTTTGTGGGTTGTGTGGAGGGCTTAGAGAAGCTCACAAGAAGTTGACCCGCCTTTTAAAAGGAAATATGTTTCTACATGTGAGGCAGAAATTTCTAAGTATGACTTTAACATTTCAAGAGAAAGCATTTAACTGTGCAAGAAGAGTAGATTTAAGTAATCAGTTTCACAACTCATATTTAGATTTAAGGTGTTCAGCATTTTTTAGGAGTCAAGGAGTAGATTAGAGAATATAGGATTCTTCTTCACTTATTCTAGGTGGTTTGTTTGCCTTCTGATCAGAGTTCCTTAAACTTTTAATTTGTGACTGCAATTGAAGAGAATTTTGGGGGTTTTATACGTAGAGCAGTGGGGGGCCAAATCTTTCTGTAGTTGCTTCCTTATTATTTTAATATTAAGACATTGAACATGGGCAGTACTTTAGAGTAGATTATAACATGGCTCTGGGTGAATCTCGGTTACTGTGTTCCAGATAGTTAATTAATAGCAGATGTCAGCACTCTATATGGATGCCTTTTGTTGGTTTTTTGCCTATTCTTAAGGAACTGAGTTAAGTTAGTCTAGAAATAATTTAGGAAAAGAAAAAAAAATCTGTGCCAAAAAGCCTGATTTGTTAAGAATTCCCAAGGCTTTGTTCTTTGAATGGCAAGCTAAAACCTAAAAAAGAAAAAGGTTTAATAATAATGATAATAAAGCTGCATGCTAATATCATATGCCACTATTAAATAACTGTCCATACAGGTGTTGCTCACTTCAATTAAGTAAAAATGTGGAGTATTAATTAACTCATTCAAAATCCATTAAATGGGTAAAACCGAATTTACATTTCACATATTGCAATAAGCTTGTTCCTCATGTCTGTCTTTTTAGTACAGATTTAAGCTGACCTAATACAAAAGTCTACAGGAGTGAGGTGTCCTGTCACCTCTTATCTCCTCGGTGCAATTTGATTTTAATTTTCTTCTTTTCTTCACCATTCTACAAGTTTCTATCTCCCTGACAGGAACATGTGTTTCAGGTTTTTTGGTTTTCCTTTTGGTTTTTTTTTTTTTTTTAATTGCTTTCCTTATCCATAGTTCTTACTCAGTTTTCAAGGTTGTATTTTGAAAAGGAAATGTTTCTTCTACTTCCAGGCTCATCTACTTCTAGTGATCCTATATGGTCTGGCCATTCACCACCACCCCATCAAGAAAATTGGGTCAGTTTTGCAGATACCCCACCAACCAGTGCTCTTTTAGCCATGCATCCTGCTTCTGTCCAGGTGTGACACTTTATTGGTATTTGATTTGCTTCATTCAGATTGATGTTGCAGTCTTTTGTTGTTGGTTTTGGTTTGTTTTTGTCTGGTTGGTTTTGGGGTTTTTTTGGTAGCTTTCATTGCAGATGTTTGCTGTGTATCTGTGCTGTGGTCTGTTCAGTGCTATTTACCCAACAGATACTTGTTTCATTGAGTTGATTTCATTTGGAATGATAACTGAAAGCTGCTAGTTTTAAAAATGCCAACAATTATGACTTAAACTGCGTTTAGCTTTTTTGCATATGTGCCATCCTTTTTTTTTCTGCTTACATACCTGCAGTCATTCCTATCCATATGTATCAGTGTGCAAATATACCCTGTCGTTATCCTGTAGATGCAATCTGCTGATAGTTTCCTGAAGTTTTTAAACTACTGTGAGATTTAACTATGCTTTATTTTTTGAAAGCAAGAAGTTGGGAATTCATAGAAGCATTTTAGGTAGATTATACTGAGGAAAAATATTTCATTTCAGGACCAGACAACAGTACGAACTGTAGCATCAGCTACAACAACAAATGAAATTCGTAGGCAATCAAGTAGTTATGATGATCCCTGGAAAATAACTGATGAACAAAGGCAGTATTATGTTAATCAGTTTAAAACCATTCAACCTGATCTAAATGGATTTATACCAGGTAAGTTACGATTTAAAAAATATAATTGTGGGTGCAGCAGTTCTGTTACAAAGACTTTGTTATGTACTTAGGGTTTGCATAGCATTTTGAAGAAATTTCTGCATTTTACTGATAATATTCTAGTAAGCTTTGGTGTAATTCAAGAAACGACTTAACTGATCTGCCTTTTTCCTTCATTTAACCCTAGTAATTAGTGTTGTTTTTCTCAAAACCTTTGCTAAATAGCTCATCTCTTCTACCATAACTCTGTCTTCTAATGATTTAATTTGCTTTAAATATTAAAAATTATTATTGTAATTTTTCAGGATCCGCAGCTAAAGAATTTTTCACTAAGTCAAAACTACCTATTCTTGAACTTTCTCATATTTGGTAAGTGTCATGTGTCTTTATTTGGGATAATTATTTAGAAAGATGACAGCTATCTGGCAGTCACCTAATAATCCACTTACTGGAAGGTGGTGTTAAGTGAAATTTCACTAGTATTCTAGTATGTTCAGTCCTACTCACATTTGTGCCAATATTACTTTAGTGGGCTTTAATGGGTCTAGGCTGGCACTATTTACAAGGCATTTTGAGCTTCTGAAGAAATTTGAATCACTTCAGAGTAAGAAGTAATTTTTTTGATGTTTTTATTGTTAAAGATGTATTTACATTTAAATAATTAATTCCTTATCTTTGTTTATTTATTCAAGTCTAAGTTTAAATGAAATGTACAGTTGCAAATATTTTTCAATGCATTTAGTGAGACTTGACAAATTTAGCTTTGACTTGGTGCAAAGCTTGTATTTCATTGTATTCTGGAACTTGTACTACATCACTGCATGCTATCATTAGATGGCTTACCTTGACAGATTTGATCTTTTTTGCATTGTAATGATTTCTAATTCAGATATTTTCCCATTTAACATAAATCATGTTGCCTCAGCACTATTGTTCTTTTTAGTATACTTTGTCAAAAATCTGAGGCCAATAATGTTGTGTAGTACTGTCTTAAATGAGTTAAAAACCTGGAGAGATTAAAATGGGTTTAAATGATCTTTAAGCTCTAAGAAAGGTTACTAATGAAGGCTCATCATCTTTGAAGAGTGAAATGTGTAGTGCTAATATGAAGTGTTTAATAGAGTAAAATGAACTGTAAACTGCAGTCTTTTTGATTTTCCAGGTAGCACGACAGAAGTGTATCTTTTGGAAATAAAATAACACTGAGAAATTTTATTTATACTAAGTTTTCCTTTTTAGGGAACTGTCAGATTTTGATAAAGATGGTGCACTGACATTGGATGAGTTCTGTGCTGCATTTCATCTGGTAGTTGCTAGGAAGAATGGGTATGATTTGCCAGAAAAATTACCGGAAAGTTTAATGCCCAAACTGATTGATTTGGAAGACTCAACGGGTAAGACATACTTAACACAAGTTTCACTATTTTCAAATGATTTGTATAGTTGTTTCAGCATATCAGCAATTATTTATAGGTTTGTACAAGCATAATGCATTAGTCAGTGTGAAGTAAAGCAATGTGCAGTTTTTAGAAATCTTAATTAGTGCTCAAAGCTAATCTGAGCATGTATGTATTTCTGTCCAGGGAGAGGTTATTTAGGAACAGTACACATTGACTGTTACATTTGGAAATACTGCCTGTGTCCTTTAAAAGTTAAGGAAAACAAAATTGTCACAGTATGGATTTTTTTCCTGATCAGCTATTGTACACCAGATTCCTTATCCAGCTATACTTTCAAGCTTACTTTCAGAAGAATATGCTTTCTGTTCACCCTCACTTCTGAAAATGCAGCATGAGTTTCTAAGTCTTCAAGGTACTTAGGCAGTATTTCAAGATTCAATGCTAGAGGCAGGACTGTGTAGTCTAAAAGTATGGGATCATACTTTTTTTTCCAATTCTACTCCTGAGCTGACAGCAGGATTTATCATCCCATTGCTTTTGCCACCTAGTCTTTTTGTGCATAGTCCTTTACCTTTGGATGCTCCCAGATAAACCATGGGATGTATGAGTTTTACTTGTTAATACATGCCAAAAACTCAGTCCCATAACTGAAAAGCAAACTACTGTTCCATGTAAAAGTGGTATTTATACACAGGATGTTTGTGGCCATCTTCCTTTTTTATTTTAAAACAGGTAAAGGAAACGGAATATTTTGAAACTGCTTCAGATTAGTTTTGAACAAGCAGTCTTTGCTTGGAAATTAAAGTTATACTGTGGGTGCACAGGTACTATGATTTCTTAGAATTTTATTTCTTTTTTACTAAGTACTTCAAAGGGAATCTCTTCATACTGTGTTTATAGGATGTCAGAGTTTCATCTAACAATTATTGATGAGTTCTTAAACTAGATACTGTGGCTCTTACTGCCTGTGCTTTAATAATTAAACGATTTTTTGTGGGAGTAGTTTGGTTCCTCAAAGAACCTTTCCAACAGCAGTCAGCTGCAAGTGAAGTGTTTTCAGTATGATTAAGCATTTTGCTACAACAAAGACATTCATGAGAAATATCTACAATTAATTGGGTGAATACCTAGGAAGTGTCTAAAACCTACCCATTCTGTCTATTTTTGTGTTAAGGTGGTGGCCAAGCAAAAATCTTGATAGGAAATGGAGTAATATTTATTTCTATAAAGCCTTGTTATTTAAAAAAACAAATGGAGTAACATTATTAAAAACAAAAAAAACCCCACTATATCTGTACCTGATCTTCTGCCTTTATTGGTAGTAGATTTCAATGCTTTTATCTAGCACCTAGTATGATTTATCACCAAAACTTGTATGTTCAATAAAAGGATTTAGGGGAAGTTACTGATGTGGCTATAGTTTTATTTGTAGTTGCAGAACTCCAAATCTCCAGTATACACTTACTATTTTAATCTATATTAAAAGTTACTAATAGGTCTATGTGCAGACAGATGTGCATGTTAAGTTACATAGGTTCAACTTAAGGATGTTAAATCAGCCTAGAAACATCAACCAGTTACGTTTCTGTAATGATTTTTTCTTTTTAGTTCTCATAAAAGCTGTATTTCAATGAAGCTTGCTTCCAACAGCCTTCTCAGAAATAGAAACTGCAAATTATGGCACCAGAGTGTCATTGAGTGCACTTTTTTCACGGGATACAACTTTTTCAAAGAAAGAAATGTAGGGATCTCGTGGTCACTGAAGCCTCAGTGTGAATAAGTACTTTCAGACTGTTCAAGGAGGTGAATTACTTGAGCGTCTTTTTAAACTAATGTGCAAGACGGTATTAGAAACTTTCCCCTTGATGTTCCACACTTCTGTTCTGTGCTAGAAATTTGCTATCTTTCCATTTTGACTTTTGAACTAGTGACCAACAGAAAGAAAAGTAACAGAGGGCTCCCCATGCCCTATGTCTCTGTTCAGACGGAGGGAAGAACTCTCGTGGTCTACTCTGGCAGCCTCTTCCTCATCAGCCCCTGTGAATCTGTTATGAGACCAACTGCAGGTGCCCCAAACCTGTTAACATATTGGTCTTAATACTTGGTTTCATGAGCAGGGATATATGTGTCTCTCACATGGCATAGACATATTGTATAATAAATCATTTATATAGCTAGATTTGTTGAATTTGCAAAATGCAGTGAATGAAAACATTGGTTTAGTAGTTTCAGTAAGGAGGCTTAAAACTTGAAATATTTTTGGGGAAATAATCTAAGGGAATGGTTTTCTTCTCTTTTCCTGTTTTTGGTTTGTTCGCATTGATATACTGGTTTTGCCTTAATCTTTCATACAAGGAAGTATTTTATTCTGATAAACTAGTCAGTACTGGATTTGATGTAATAACATCAGTATGTAGTTATTCGTATGAAGTTATTTTCTCATAACATGAAAGAACTATATTTCCACATGTAATTAAAATTTTAAAATGCTGTTTAAAACCCAAAGTACAGGGAGGTAGTATGGTACAGAGTAATTGTCAAAGTCCAATTTTCAGAAAGATCCTCAAAGTAAGAGTAGCACATGATAAATAATATATTTGCCTTGAATGAGTGGGGTTTTTTGTCTACTGCTAAAGTATTTACTTGGAACAAATGAAACCAAGGCTCCTCTGCACTTTCCATGAGATGTGAGCAGCTGTTCTGAGAAAAAACTGAATGCAGTTCATGATTTTGGTTTATAGTGATTCCTGTCATTTCAGAAGTTGGGGAACAGACTGGTGAGGTAGGTTACTCCAGCTCTCCGGCAGAAGCACCTCCAAGCAAGTCTCCGTCAATGCCATCCCTAAACCAGACCTGGCCAGAATTGAATCAAAGCAGTGAGGTTAGCACTTTTATTTAAGAATTATTTCATTGACAGTCAATAACTAAATTGTGTATGCATCTATATATAATTCATCATAAGTGGATTGTTGATCCCAAATTGTGAAAAAATTCATCATGACAGTAAACACAGGCAGGTACTACACATGTTAAACTGTAAAAATGGTAATGTGTTCATTCTGATTTTTCTGTCTTATTGTGAGATGAACTACTGTTTAAAATGTTGTCATTAATGGTAATTAAGGTTTATATTAATCACAAAATGATCTCCCAGCATTCATTGGAAAAGTTGAATTAATTCTTGATTATTTTTTTTTTTCTTTTAGTGAGCGTTTTTGGTTGGGGTTTTTGTTACCTTTGAAGAGCTTTTATAGCCAAGACTTGCAAAACTTCAAAATAAATGTCCGATGGATCTGGACATTGAGATTTGAAATACAAAATATCTTACCAGTACTGTAGAGAAGTCATAGCTCTGGATTTGTTTCAGAAGCAAAGACTCAGTTGAATCTGAAGCCAGCCATTAGCTAAATGTATTTAAATTTTTTAAATGTTGCTGTTATGTACTGCTGCTTTATCATACTTTACCATACATATTTGCTATATAGGCAGTCTTATATAGTAAAGCTGTATTTTGTCAAAAACTGAAGTTTCCCGATGAGATTTATTTTTGCCTTTGACTTAGAATAAACCAATATTTTATTCTAAGAGCTACTTCAGAGACTCAAACGAGTTCCAGTTCCTGATTGCAACCATACTACAAAGATGATGTAGGCTTATTTTTAATTATAAGGGGGAAAAAAGGGGATAAGTATTGAAATTATTTTTTGAAAACTCTTCATTTAATAAAGTGAGATTCTCAAGAAGAATGTAAAACTTGTTTTAATATCTAAGATACTCTGCTACTGACAGAGCTATTTTCTTACCTGCTTCTCTTATTGAAAGAGCTTTTTGTGACTCTTTCATTAGACTTCAAGTGAATAGAAGACTGGTAGTAAAAGACTTAGACAAACCAAAGGAGAACCGGTGTGAAACAGAAAATAAGCGCATTTTTAGGATTAAAGTTAGGACCAGAGGAAATTTTATTTCTTTCTTTCTTGGGAGGAAGGACTTTGTAAAGTTTGCTGTTCCTCTTAAGGGCAAATGCTAGCTTCACAGTGATGTCCTTAAATAAAAAATATAGGAAATAATTTAGTGGTTCTTAGTTGTTCTCTTTGACAGAGTGACTCTTAGGCTGCTGGTAGGAAGCTCATGTTTTAGGAGGGAGGTGAGCAAATACTGAGCTGTTGCTAAAGATCTGTAAATGCCTGCAACTATGTTAGAATTTGCATCGATACATTCCCTTATGTTTACAATAAAGACTTAAGCTAGTCATTTGGTAAACTGCATCCTAATTGGAACAGATTCCCTCAGTGTCCAATGCAACTCAAATTAATTGAATGGGGTAAGTGCACTAGTGGAAGGAAGTTAATGACAATTCTCTGTCAGCCAAAATTTTATCTTACAAAGCTGGCTTTGTCCCTTCAGATAGATAATGTGGTATTTTCTTACTGAAAAATGTACTAAAATTTAAGAGGTTTGGAAAAGTTGTCACACTAAATATACTACCAGATACTAACTATACTAAAATAAGAGTTGAGCATTTATTAAATGTTAAGTACTTTTGTTCTAACAGAAAGGAATTTCTGATTTTTCAGCTATATTGCTGTGCATGCTTGCATGCTTCTTGCTCTTCAGCATTTTCTTCTCAGCATGAGTCAGGTCAAAGTCCTCAAAGTCTTAATGCCATGAAAAAAATTTTTGGTATTACTGCAGGCACCAGTCTAATTGTTTCCTCTTTGAACCTCTTATAACTGTCATCAACAAATGAATTGCTTGAAAAAGCTATGCATGTTAGAATCATTTGCCTTTCAGGCAGTTTCGTCTATGTTAGTTTCAAAACTGTTAGTTACGCTGTTCTTTCTAGCTCATAGTTGATTTTCAGACTTCAGTTGCCAGGCTTTGTTACTGTAAGCTCACAAGTATGGACCAAGGCATCAATCTCAAACTTCAGAATAAAGAACACCATGAAAATCCGCCTAGCTCTGGATACTACGTGCTTCACATTCTCATCTCTTCGCTCATCACTCCTTTCTCACTTCAGACTTCTTTTCTATCTAGTCTCAAGGCTGAGCACTTAGTACTGAGACCCTAGAAAAAAAAAAGTCATATTAGCTTTGATTTGCTTTTGAGTTCACAACTGTTACACCTTGTTTCAAATGTCTTGGTGGTTTTTTAGTAATGGATCAGGTTGCTATGAATTTTTTAGTTTCTATTAATTAACTTTTTTCGAAGTATTTTTGAAAGATTTTTGCAAGTCAAGTATTTTAGTTTCAGCTAGTAGTTTTATCCTAGTAAATCAGTTGTATTGTCAATGCTCTTAAACCTTACACAGAGTTGAGATGCAGTCCAGTAGATCCTTAATATATGTAGCTTGCTATTGACCAGGCAATTAGCAGTAACGAGATTCTAGAAGTATTTCAGGAGGGAGCACAAATAGCATATTCCCCAGAGCAGTCAGGAGGTGCTGGTGTTCATTTGTCTGTGCCCAGCTAGGGAGCCTGAGGACAAGTAATAAATGTCTTGCAGTTTGCTTCAGAGGAGTAGAACAAGAAGTAAATTCAGCATCCATTTCTAAAAAGTAATATTTTTAGCATTGATTTTAACTGTAGCATAGGTGCTGTATGCCTTTACGGAAGTTTTGAAAAATTAAGTAACAATATTTCTGTAATCAAGTGGTCTGTTTGCCAGTCTCACTGGTAACTCTGAAGCTGCTGATTTAAAAGGGTAGTGGTAGTCCTTAAGTAAACATAAGGCATGTTTCATGAAAATCAGCAGCTGTGTAAATACAAGAGGCCAAATCGGGCAAAAGTCTGGAAGAAATTGGCCATTAAGTTTCTGACTTAGTAAAATCTGGTTTGCTCAACAGGTTTGTGTAGCTCCAGACTACTTGCAATGCTGCCTCTTCATGAAGGGTTGGAGTGATACAGAGATGAACTGTTTAATACAGGGAGTGGGACAGAGCAGTGAGGAAGGGAAACCTTACATCCTTACTGAAAGTGTTTTGTTAGATTCTGTCCATGAAGGGGGTACTTTTATGTGGTTTTCTAAAAAAAACCCAAAAAAAACCCCCAAACCAAAAACACCGCCCCCCCCCAAACCGTACCACCACCAGACCCAGAAGAAACCCACATGTGAACACTATCCCATACTCTTTGCCTTAATTTGAAGTTTGAAATGAGGAGATAAGGCTCTGCCTCTACAAGGCGCAGCACCACGCATGAAAGCACTTAGAAATTTAGTTAATCTTTTTCTGAATTTGATTTCAGCTGGTTGAAAACAGTTATTTAAGAATTTCCCTATAGAGTTACTTCTGAAATAACTGTTTTAGACTAGGTTCACACACAGGCCATTCACCAAATATAGCTCGATGTAGATTGCACATGAGATTAGGTTGACTAACACCTTATAGTTTGCCCTGTATTTCGTAATCATTTACACTGATTTGCTTATAGAGATGGGACAAGAATATTGATTTGTTTTCACAACTATACTAACATCATCATTTCTGTCAAATTTTCTGAGCACTAAACATTTTGTTTCTGTAATTTTTGTTGCAGTGTTTGAAACTTGGTTAATATTTAGTTGTTATTTTACCAAAATACAACAAGTTTAGCATTCCTGTTGGGATTTCTCATCTGATTTCTGGATCACAGGCCAATTTTTATGTACTTTAGTGCTTTGTGGATCCAGTTGTGGCTGTAGTGTGACTAAGCTTGAGGACTTTTAACAACCATATATTGATACAGCATGCCTATATCTTATGAAATTGTTTAGATTGACTTATTTGCTTTTAGCAATCAACAGTATGTTTAAATTTAATTATTTGCCTTGTCAGTGATTTAGACTTACAAAAATCCTCTTTTACAGCATAGAATCACTTCTCAGGGGTTGCACTGGCAAGGTGAACTGGTGTAATTGGAGTACTCTCTTCAGTGTTCATTTGTCTGGGATTTTGTAAGAAAATCATTTACGAAATATGTCTGAAACTTGGCAGCTACAAAGCTGAGGAACCTTTCTGTGGATTTTATAATTACAAATACACGTGACATGTGGCACTGATTTTATCTTTACAGTATTAGAATGGCTTAACCAGTTCTTTTACTCCTGAAGGTACTCCTGTGTTGACTGTGCACCTGTATCTTCATTATGAAATCTGAGTGTAAAGATTAATATTGACAGATAACAAACTTGGTTGCACAGCCATCTCAGATTGAAATAGAAATACTTAGTGTATGTGTGCTTTGCAAGTCAAGTACTGTCCAGTGCAAATATAGTACTTTCCAGTGCAACCTCCAAACTACTGTGCTAAATCTCCTCAGTGATCTTTTACTCCCATCTTTCTCATCATGCTGACTTCTCTCCTCTGTCTGTTCAGCAGTGGGAGACATTTAGCGAACGCTCTTCAAGCTCACAAACTCTGACCCAATTTGATTCTAACATTGCACCAGCTGATCCTGTAAGTCAATCACTTAGCTTGCTTGTTTGAAATTAATTTTATTAACACTGAATTTCCATTCATTGTATTTAGCTGTTATGCATGATTCCATGGACTGCTTTTTGGGGAATGGTTGCAGGCTTCTTAATTTTTCTGCTTGTTTTAGGAATATAAATTTTCTAGTACTGCTCATGTTTAATATCTGAGTGCATGGTGCTTTTTTCCTTGATTTGATGTAATAGAACACTGCTATCAAAACCTGTATTACATTAAGTATTTAAACATAATGCGTTTTTGAAAATATTTGTAAGTTAATGCAAGGGCTGATCCCAGTGATAAACCAGTCCCATTTTAGATTTTGTCTTCGGTATTGTTTATTTCAAGTTCCAGAGCTTGATTTGCGCACTCTTAGGAGTTGACAATGCCAGCTTTGCTGAAAAAACTACCAGGTTACTTATTAATAAGGCTTTTAGTATTTCTCTAGTTAAACCTGTGCTGTTCTAATGTTTTACGTCGTGAGGAGTGCTCTGAAGGATTATGTAGTTAAATGTCATACCAAGTTTGGGAGCCAGAAGTTTACTACACTGTTTCATGTTCTGCTGGTTTTAAACATCACAGCATGTGACATTGAAGCAGTTCTGAAATGCATTAAAATTATTTCAGTATTTAGCTGCTGCTTTCATCCTGCTTTTCTTAACAGTTTACTTACCATTTAGTGTACATTTTAATTTGGTTAATTACGGTGTTCATGTTCATTTGATTATATATCGTACTATAAACGTACATAATACACATTTAACTGCTTGTAGTATTAAATAGGTCACTTCTGAAAAGACATGTGAATATGCATCTATTTTAATGTGCTCCACCCTCAGAGTTAACATTGATATTTATGTGGAAATAGCGTTTCTTGATGCTGGAAGCTAGAATTCAAGCAGAATTCAAACTGCAATGTTTCCTGTACTCAGAATTGCCTTTAGTAAACATTCAAATCAAATGAAAATGTCATACTTAGTGAAAACCAGTCCTTTTCCATCTGAGACTTTTTTTTGCTTTAAATGTACTGTATTTTTGAAGTTTTAATGAAGCAAACATGATGGAAATCGATTTATAATTGTTTCTTACATAAAGGCTTGACAGTAAAGTGCTATCACTGTCTTGTTTCCACAATAAGTTAGTAATTTATTTTTGCATATAATTAGTAAATGACAGAAGTCTGAAGCTTGAAATTTTTATCTCTATGTTGATAATCTGAAAAGTACAACAATGAAGATATATGGAAAGCTCATAGCCATACATATGTTTGTATATGTATGTGTGTATAAACAGAAATTCAGTAGAAATACAAAAAAGCCACTGGGCGATGACATTCCTGTCACTTTCTTACAGTGCTTGTAGTTGAGAAAAATTTTAAAGATTGATGAGCATCTTTGATGCTTCCTAAGGTAACAGACTTTGGGAATAGATACTTCAGTCTTATTTTTTCTTATTTTCATATGAAAATAGACAGCAAATTTTCAGTGGCAGTGTGTGGGCTTCTTACATTAGCAGTCTCAACAGTGATGCATAAGACTGATTTATTGAAGAACTCCTGCTTTCCCAAAGGAGAGAATCAGCTTTCTCTAGTATGTGTTAATAACTAAGTAAAGAGTAAATTCATAGACCAATTCTTTTCTCTTTTTCTTGGAAAAGCAAAAGCTGTGGAGGTAAAAGAGAAGTGCAAAGAGTAGAATGGTACATTCATCCCCTGGTATAGGAATATAATTTGCCTGTTGTAAGTGAAAGTTGGTAACGTGTTGTTTTGTGTAAAATTAGGTTCGTGATCTGAATTAATACTTTATATAAAAAATTATTTAACTGAGATGATTTTTGTAGTAGTTGCACACTAGATTACAACAGAGGACTGAAGTAGCTGCAAGAAGAGGGATCTTTGCATGATAATTCCATGACAAGGAGGAAGAAAATCAGTGTATCTTAAAGTGATAACTATTTCTAAAAGCTTGGTGTGACAAGAGTGTTTGAACTGTGACTGGAAAGTGGCTGTAGATGTTTTTGTTTGCAACAAGAGTAGTGCAAGTCGGCTTAAACAGTTTTAGAAAATACTAATGTGAATGTATTATGCTTGGTGAAATGATCTACTTGAGTAGTCAGAACAGATTAAATTCCTTATACGAGAGTGGTTTTGAAAATTGTTATTTCTAGGAATAGGATATAATCTAGGATTTTTTTGTACTGTCATTGTCCTACCCATTCATATATTCTGAATATAGATGACAATAAAAAAACTCAGACAGCTTGTGAACAAACATAAGTCTTGAGCTGCTTTTTTTTAAGCTACCTACACTCAGTCTCCAAACAAAATGGAAAGATACACTTGAAGTAACAAGTATCTGGTATGCTAAAAATGGTGGAAAGCTGGTAAAATTCAAGTCCTATTTACAAAGTGATTATCTATAGAAACATTTTTGGTGCCCTTTTAAAGTAGTATGCTAGTTCACGCACTATAAACTGTTGGAGAAACTTCAGCTTATAGGGCTTTTGTTTTATAGGTATATTCAATTCCCTGGGACTGTGTGGGAGGAAAAAAATCTGAAATTTTGTTTAGAAATTACATTTCACATAGTGTCAGAGACTCTTAATAGAACAATTTAAAACTAGATTAACATCACTTAACTCTTACTTCCTCCACAGGACACTGCAATTGTGCACCCAGTTCCCATAAGAATGACTCCAAGCAAAATCCACATGCAGGAAATGGAGCTTAAAAGAACTGGAAGTGGTAGGATATTTTCTCTTGTCAATGAGGAAAGTTTTGAACAATTAGATTTGGCTTTGCTTCCTTAAACATGCTGACTTTTTAATATAGCTGGAGTGTAACCAGCATAATTGGGATTCTCTGTGTTAAGAATTAAAGCACTGTTCAGATAGGTGCAGATATTAAATTGGCAATTAGCTACTGTGAGGATTGCACCATCTATAGGAGATCATTGCTTGGAGTAGTTCAGGAGCACCACGATATAGATTTGATTTGGGCCTCCAGGAGAATCTCTAGGTTTCCTTATTGAATACTGAAGGACACTGTGAAGATGGACAATGTAGCCTGCATTCATAAAGCTTGTTCTACTGTGGTCAGAAATACTGACTTTATTATTTTGAAACCTGACAGCGTTTTGGAGTATTGGCAGGCCTCTTTTTTTATATTCTGGTCAAAGATAAGCAAGGTGGTTTGTTAATTTTCCTTGAGGAACAGTGGAATCTCAATTTACAGGTATGACCCAATATGTCAGTATTTCCTAAAGTCATGTAACTCATGCAAAATCTTCAGCATATAAGAATAAACAAGTATCCACATTTCTTTTAAAATTTCCTTACCCTTGTAAATAGGTAAAGATTCCCAACTCTTAACACTGAGAAATAGAAATAACATTATTACAGTATAAAACTTAAAAGTTAAAATAATTCTTACACCAGAAGTGTTAAAATACAACAATTTTAATCATGAGTGCAATACTTCAGATAAAGGCAGAATAAAGCTTTGGCATCAGAAGTAAAGGCTGGTTTGTTCACTTAAACTTGTTTTTCCATCTAGATCATGCTAACCCTACTAGCCCACTACTGGTGAAACCGCCTGATCTCCCAGAAGAAAACAAAATTAGTTCATCTGTAAAATTTACAGCTGGAAATACAGTTAGTAAGTATCAAAGTACTTTCTGATCTCATTTTTAAAATGTAAATCTGATATATTCTTCAGTGAATGAAAACTTCCTAGACAGCAGAAGCTCTAAAATTAAACTTATCCTAAGAACAGAGACATTTCTGATAGGAAGTATGTAGTAGCAATTAAGAAAGTTTTACTGATGTCACTGGAGATATTTTCCTGCCTTATGTGTTCAAAAAAGTTCAGTTTTGTTAGCTCCTTTCCATCTTCCTGTTTTTTCTTTTAATCTTAGGATAAGAAATTGAAATGTATGGAAAGTGGAACTGACTAAGTAGCATTTGATTCTACTTCCTCAGAACCTTGTAATAACATGTTTTCTGAAGAGTGGAAACCTGTTGACCACAATTTTCGGGCAATTCTCATCTGGTTTAGCTACTAAGAAAAATATGGTAGACTTCTAGACTGCTGTTCTAGCTATAGCTTTTCAACTGTTTATTTGCTTCTAATAGCCTTTTTTGATTTTTCAGTATCTCCTGTGTCCAAAACCATTTTGCATTAGTTTGCTTGATTAGTCTATTTGTCCAATATTGAGAGAGGTCCCAGATTATATGTAGCCTGAATGAATCTCTGGAGTCTGTTTCTGAGGTTTTTTTGTTTTAAGCTGAGAACTTTTCTGCAGTAAAAATAAGGTTTGAAGAACTCATTACTTTGAGTCCTTTGGTGTGCAGTATTAAGACAGAAGTATTTTGGTTGGTTTGTAATACAGGAGTAATTTAGAAGGTGCCTTTTTGCAATGTGATTTGTTTCAGTGGCACTCTTCATTCTGGGCAATGTCTTGAGCCTGTCTGTCTTTTTCTTCTCAAGCAGAGCTGTTTTTACTAGGTAGTGTTCTGATGCAAAAGCAAGAATGAGCAAACATGGTCTTACAGTGGGGAAATTACAGCTATATGCTGATTCTAAGTTCTTAGAGCCCTTCTGTACTCCCTTTTCCTTGTCCAAGTATAGCTAAACCTTTGATAAAGGGCCTGTAACTGTAATTATACCAAGAAGCACTCTTAAAGAATGTAGTGAAATAAAACAGACTTCATTGCAGTGTAATGGAAAAGCCACCCTGTAGTACCTCAGACTAGTTATAACAGGATGCCTATCCTTTTCCTGAAGAAATGGCTTGTCAATATTGTAAGTAATTTGGATGGTTAACACCTTTGAGGTGAATCCTGAAGAAAACATTTAATACAAGATAACTGTAGAAAATGAATTTCTGATGCTTAAAAAAACCCACTATAAATCAAACAGGTGGGTTTTTTTTGTTTAAACTTGCTGTCTCGGAAATTGCATTTCTTTATTCTATAGTGTCATATGCTAGATCGGTGACAATGTCTATAGTGTGCTTCCTTGAATTACTGGGCTGGACTAATTTTTCAGTGTTTGCTTTAGTTGCTTGCTTGTCTTTAGCTGTGCCAAAATTCATTTGAGAATAGGAAGTCTCATTTTCAATTTAAGCAAGTCTTTTTCTAAGTGTTTTTATAATATATATACATATCTCTCTGATTTGGAAGTATTATTTCATAAACAGATGTTCTTAAAGTTTCTTCTGGAATAATTTGTTCATAGGTTCACATGGGTTTCTTCTGCATTGTACAGAAGAGTACAGGTTGGTTTGTGTTTATTGATCAAAGTTTAGGTGCACATTTATTGTTTTACTTCTCATAGTCTACTGTTCATGGATCAATACATTAAAATAGCATTTGAACTGAGAACTGACGGAGACTTACAAGCATCATCTTGATGTTGAGAAATTAGCATTTTGCCTTTATTTTCCATGCTTTACATCAACAATAATTCAGCTTGGATATTACAGTTCGTAAGCAGCAGCTCAGACCCAAGCCAGGAAGCGGGGAAAAAGTTTTCCATTGCATGAGATAAGCACTGCATGATTGTCTTTATGTGCAAGCTGTGTGATTTGGAATAAATGAGAGAGGATCTATAACCTCAGAAAGTGGTAACTGGAGAAATTTGTCAATGATTCTTCTGATTGCTGGACACCCAGTGTTAAAACTGTTATTATCCAAGTAAAAATAAAAGCAGCAAAAATAACTGCTGTTCTCCCAGTCTGTTCTAACTGTAAAGCAACATGCTATTTCAGTGTCATTAAGGACAAGTTTGTGAATATGTTATTTTAAATTCCTGTTAAATGATATAAACAAGATCATGAATACTGCAATCAGAAGGTAAAGGTAGTCTAAATTCCTGTCATGGTTTAACCCCAAACGGTAA
>KL285810.1:0-15106 GCA_000699545.1 Podiceps cristatus
GCTGGAAGAGTTCTTTCCTTGGTCTTGTCTTCCAAACATTCAGAAGATCAGGAAAGGTCACCCAGCCACGCACAGGCAATTCAATCACCTCAGCTGACTGAGAACTGAAGTATAGGAGACTCCTTTCTCTCCATGTTAGTGCAGTAAGTTGAGGGCTTTCCCTGTTCCAAGACTGTTCCTCTTTGGATACTGCCGAGGGGAAAAAAAAAAATATCTGGGAAATCCTGTAAATACCAGGATTGAATGGCCCAGGGCTGGAGTGTCTGCAGGGATCATCCTTCTGGCACGAGAGACTCCTTCGTTGCCCACCCCCACTGAGAGCCTCTGCAGTAGGTAGGCAAGTGGAATGTTCAGTATAACAGGTTCAATTCGGTGTACATCCATATATTGTCTGACTATCAAACTTAATATGTAAATATATATATATATAAAATAACTGTTACAATTTACATCTGCCAGCATTTCTTGCACTCTGGAACAAGTGCATTTCCCACATTGCTCAGAAATGGGCTTCTATCAGTAAGTGCAGTTACGGACATCAGCTTTAGCTGCCTCTTGCAGATCCACCCTTTCAGTACCCACACTTTTTTTTTTTTTCCTTTTTGGAAAATGCAGAGGATTTTGATATTACATAGCCTAATTAATGTCTCCAGTAGGTCAGCAGCAAGATTATGCATCTGAAGCAAAGCCAGATGCTGCGGTGGAGAGACACTAATTTGACAGAGCAAATTCCCACCCTGGCATTGTCTGATTCCAGTCTGTGTCCTCTCCTTGTCAGCATACTACCTTGGTTCTTCTGCATCAGCCATATACTTCCACAGACCTCACAGAAAAACAGAGTGGATGGAAAACAGATTTCCAATACAGAAGAATACATACATGTATAGGTACAGGTAACTCTTCTGCTTTTCTTTAGTGGAAACCAGAAATGTTTTTATTAGTCTGACTAGCATGGGATCTCTCCCTTCCCTCTTCTAGAAATGCCACCCAGAGCCAAGAAGCTATCAGAACCCAAAAATATGTCAAAGCTGATGTCTTTCCATGTAAAGTATTGTTAATTAGAAAAAGAAAACTGAAAATATGCCTCAGCAATCCAAAATAGAAGATCCTGCTGGCTCATCTTGCTTCTTGCTCCAGAGCATGAGGGTTCCCTCCAGGTCACCATGTAGTGCTTTGCTTAGTACATTGATTGGTTTAGCTAAGTCTAATGCAGTGACGACCTCACCAGTACATGCTCTGCTCCAGTATTATTCTGAAGGTGGGAGAGTAGAAGACACAGAAAACGGCTTGGAATATGAACTAAAAGGTTATTTGCAGGTTTGGGTATTCTTTGGTTTTACTGTTGTTTTACATGTCTTACTGGTATTTGAAGCGGGGCCCACAGCTGCAGAGAGTGGTAAGAAATTGCTTGCAAGAGGAAATGGGAATGGGAGCGCTTAATCTGCTGTGTTCCCTTTTTCAATACATCCAGCTAAGGTGAGGTGTTGCACAGAAAGGGAGCAAGACAGGACAGAGCCATCCTTTCACACAGGTTGTTTTCTTGAGGACAGCTTTGATGAATTAGGAAGCAACTCTATTAACTGTGCAATAGATTTCTGCTTCCTAATTAGAATGTGACCCATTTTGCTTGGGAAGTGGAGTGGTGAATAGTTTCTGGATTTCGAATTGAGCAGTTGGGTTTACGGGACATAGAGAATGCAGTGGTACAGTGTAGCCTTTCTCTTTATGGAAAAAATTGAGTCCTGAGAGGTATTAAAAATTGCTGGGAGGTGGTAGGGGGATTCCATATTAGCATTCAGTACAAAAATTTCTGTGCATCCTGAACTTTCAAGTTTATTTTTATTCTCCTGTAATGTCCCATTTTATTTTTACCTGCATGAAGTTCTCTGAAATCTAGGGTATTCTAAGAATTTTTATGATCTCTTGTCATGAAACATTGCAATGATCCCTTCTGACCTTTAGAAAAAGAGTGCATGTTATATATAACCACAGTCTATTATAAATTTGCTACTTTATTGCTCATACTGGAGCAGAACTCCTTCTTTAGAAGTCATGAACTGGTGACCTAGCTAATTTGTATAAACTCTGTTTATCACAGCAGGTGCAGAAATATAGCAGATTTCAGCCAAAAATACTTCCTACTAAGCCAAAAATACTTCCTACCATGTCAGCCTTTCTCAGCTTAAGTTCCCCTAACCAAAACGTAGAGCATTTTAAAAGTTTATTTCTGAAGTCTTAGAGCTGATAGACAATATATCATCCTAACAGCACTGAAATTATGATTAGATTTCTTAACATGCTGACTATAAAAGTTAAAGCTGTGGTTTAATCTCTACTGGTTGTGCAGCATTTTTTTAATGTAATTTGGGAAATGTACCTAGACAATCTCATTTAGGCACTGTCATACAGGTTCATACAGTCACTTATCTTTTCACCTTCCCTCTTAATGCACAGATGGTTCTTCTTATACATCACAAGGTGATCAATAGTTTATGCCCCTAGAGATCTATGGCTTCAGCAGTATATAGTTCTATTTAATTTAATACACTTGTCTCTGTAGCACTCACTAAAGTAGGCAATTACTTGTAGTTAATTACTACAGAATTCGAGCCTTTCATTGGCACATGTTGTTTAAAACTTTTGTTAAAACATAATTAAAAAACAATGGGGGGGAGTGTGGGAAGCATTTCTTCATGCAGAGGGCATTGTGAGACAGTTTAATAGTTAAAAATAGCAAAATGCAGAATATATTTCCAAGGGAAAAAAATGTTTCATAAACTAGATTAGATTTAATAATAAATAAATTGCTCCCTTTCCTGCTCTTGACTGAGCTTGAGGTGATAGCCGTACTAGAGAGTTTTATGCTAACTAGGTACAAAGTGTCACTTGAAAGAGCTGATATAAACAACTAAGGAATATATCCTACGGCAGACACCATCTATTCTTAGAGGATAGAACTACATACTGTTCATATCAATGAGTTTTTGAAATTTAAGTACACTACAATTGATCTAGTTAAGGGTTTTTTAAAACGCATCATTGAATAGAAATGTTCAGATCACTGACTTTTCATCAGATCAGAAAGCTGTTTGTAGAGTTGGTTAGCTGAGTTAATTTTTTTTTTCCAATGTAAGAAGCCAGCATAGCAGATGAGTGGGTTGTACTCCACTGCTAGTTTTAACCAGCAATGTTAGTCTTATGTTTTGCAGTATTGAGTGCCCAAATATGCGCAAAGGAAAATACAGTCCACAAACTGTCCTAAGCTTCTATCACATCTACAAAACTAAATATACTTTATAAGAACAGAATGTCTCCCTCAGATTTTCAGCTCTAATCTCCCTTTGGAGGCAAACTTTAGCAACTGATCTATGGTTCTCATTCAGGCCAGACTGTGCTTTCTTTAGGTGCCTGGGCAAAGACCTCTCCAGTGAAGAGCTTCAGTTCTGCAAGGAGAGAAAGTGAGGACATCTGAAACTTAACCTGTTCATCCTCAGTCCCTAGAGAACCATAAAAACACAGCTTCTCTTTAATGAAGGTGAATTCACCAGTCACCTGCACGTTCACGGAAAGGATGTAGTCCTCCCTCTCCTCGTCACTGTCCCTGTAGTAACTGTGTCCCATTAGCTCTGCTAAACCTCTCAGTGTGTTGCTGTGGGCTTTTTTGTTAAGTATCCTCCTGGCAGATCTGCCAGCGGACTTTCCCTGACATCTGCCCTACAGATGCTCCTTATGTTCTCTCCTCCCTACTTGGGCAGCTATTTTGAAGGTTTTTATGAAAGTTCAGAGCTAAAACCAGCCCCATCCCAACCCCCAGCAAAAATGAAGTTATCAGTCCAGGCAAAAACTATCTTATTTTGTTAATGCATGTTAAACTGAAATTGATATGTAATCTAGGTTGTTTAGGCTATGCCATTGAGTGAGGATAAACATACAGGCATTAAAATACCTTGGTGATGAGGTAAGATAGAGTCAGAAGTCATCAAATAATGACGCGTATTTCAAAGAACACTAATAGCCTTAAAAGTCAATGAAATGTGGCAGCTGTGGCCCTCATACAGCATTTACTGAGAAAAGCTTCCATTTATTTCCAAGTTACTATCAGTTCTGAAGAGGTTTTAATCATGAAAGTTGATTTGATTGGCAATGTCCACATTGAATCTTGTTGAATAAACAGTATGGCACATTTTGCTAATTAATTGGAGGAAGCTGAAGAAAAGATTAAGCAAAAGCAATCAGACTTTTTAAAAAGTCTTGGTATAATCTTCAAAGTGCCATTTAACGTAAACAGTGTTTCTTTTACCAACTTGCTCATTTACTTGTAGCAAATACAATAATAATGACTGTCAGTCATATTTTTGTACTAATCTGGAATACAAAGTCATTGAGTGAAGTCATGTATGCTCTGCATGACTTGTGGAGGCAGTGAAGAGAATTCTTAAAGCAGAAAAGTAATTTGGCAGAGTGGCTGCTAGAAACTCTTCAGTGCATGCTTATTGTTGAAACAATTTTTCAGAGCCACAAATTATAAAGCTATGGAATACAAGTTTGCATCATTTTATATAAACTGCTGTAATTCTAGCCAACAAACTGCAGACCCGCACAAAGCATTAAGGAGGACATAAGAGAAGAAAGCTGAATGACAACCAATTTATATGCTGTTTTATTCCTGGACACCACTTTGCCCACACAACATATGTTTTGTGCTGAATTTAGAGGCACACTCATGTCCATTGTGTTGCGTTAGTCTAACATAATAAAATAATTGATCTGGATATCAAACCTATACAGTTTGAGAGAAGCAAAAGAGAATGGAAAGAAAAGGCAGATAAAGCTTTATTGCTTGCAAGCAGAACAACAATAGCATATAGGTACTGTGAATGGCATAATTCCTGATATGGTTCATTGGGTGTGCATAGACAGTAAATGCGACACAGTGTAGCAGTGTTGTGCAGTGCGCAAACACCTGGTGCGCACCTGAGCAAGCAGTTGGGGAGGAACAATGAAATTCTGTATGTTTGAAATGGAAGATACTCCCTTGTTATTTCAAGGTTTCGTGTTGCAACGGAAACCAGTTGCTTTTGATTGTTTAGAAAAAGCTATCCCCCAAAAGTATTTAAGGATGGGAAGACACTGAGGCAGAGCTCTACTGAGGTTCAAAAAGCTCTCTGAGGTGAGGACGTTGGTACCACACCTGTAACATCGCACAAATCTGATTTCAAAGAGCAATGCCAGCCAAAACAAGAGTAGAGCTACAGTTAAGAGACACCTTGCCTTTTATTTTCCCCCAAACATTCCCATGCTATACTCAGTCACAGGAAGGCTTGAATAAAAAAAGTTGGCAACTGAGTAGTATGCAAACTATGAATTAAAAATGCACTGTCCCAATGAATTGGTATATATAGTTCATCCCTTAAAAAAAAGAAAAAGGGAAACAAGCAAACCCTAATAAAAACCAACAACCCCCCCAAAAAAAACTTCCCAGTAGTGTGTTGCCAGTAATATCTGAGACTAGCAGCTAAAAGTTAGTCTTTCCAGAGACAGACAGCCTATTGCAGAACTTGGCTATAAGCATAATATATTTTGATCTGACTGCTAAGAAATAAGGGTTCCTACCACTAGGCTTTGACTCAACTCCTTTCAACAACAGTTCAACCTGCTCCTCCCTAGAATCCTATTATGCTTTTCCAGTAAGGTGTTAGGACAACAACTCAGGCTTACTATTTATGGAGCTAGTGACTCTTAAAATATACTCTGAAGTAATTGGCTAGTCATTAATCTGTGACCTTAAAATTCAGCAAGAGTTGATGTTTTGTTGCTCTTATGTACTGAGCTGCCCATCAGCCACTGATCCAGCTGGGCCGGTGCTGTACCATTTGCTTGTGTTGTTGCTGAATATGGTGGCAGCACAGATCAGCAGGGACATCCCCCATGAATTTACCTATATTGACTTGTCTGTCACCCAGAGTCCCCCTACCGACATCCTCAGTGTGGGGCTAATAATTAAGATTATTTCTTGTTAAAACTGAAGTAGATTAAGCTGGGAAAGATTAACAGCAATGGCAAGGACAGATTAATGATGACAGCCAAAATGGATCTCTTTCAGCCAGATCAAATTTAACAGTGACCAAAAATGGAAGAACAACAAATTCCTCTGCAAAGTTGCCTCACATCAGACATCACAGAACAGTCCAGGGCATGACCTTCTGGCCAAGACAGTGCATGCCCATGAGCTCAAAGCCTGCAGGCACAGAGGGAAGCACACACTCTTTGGTCTTCACATCTATCATGGCACGTTGCTTCCCTCTCCTCCCAGCCTTGATTTCTGCTTCCTAACAATATCGCTGCCTTGTAGCCCATTAAAAGTGATTAGAAAAAGGGAAAGCGTAAGAGTAATAATCAGTAGCAAACATCAGGAAGCAGACCTACTCCGTTCAGGATGGAGTCATGACCTCTGTAAATGCAAAGCTATCAAACAGAACTTTCTAGATCACTTAGAAACACATCATTAGTCCTTGTCACACTGGGATTTAGCTTATTGTGGAAAAGTCATTAGTTTCTTTTCAGATTCTCTGGAGAATTTCCAAAACCTAGCCCTTACATTTCCTCAGGTTGTTCGTATGTAATTTCATATTTCAGCCCTTGTTAGCCAGTACAGTACATGCCGTTCCAAGCTTAAATTCCTAATTACAGTAGCCTGCTAAGCAAAGCAGTCAGGTGCTCTGCCACTGTGGCTTCCACTTCTAAATGGAGTTAGACAATACTAAAATCATACTTGCACCAGCCGTGGAAGTCATCTTAATTTAAGGAGCTTGTATATACAGCCTGCTCATAACATGACACTCTAACAGCTGTGCTATGTGCGAGCCCCTTAAGATTTCACTTCAAACGTTACATTAAAAAGGCCTTGACCTTTCAATGGAGTTCAGTGGCAGTATTTAGTAGTCTTTTGATAAAGTGTGAAGTTAGTTGTTTACATCACAGCAGCTTGCTGGCTTACTCTCAAAATGACCTTCAGAAGTATCCGTTGTGTATTTTTTCTTCCCTGAATATCATGACTGGAACCAAAGCTCTTTTAGTATTTTGTTGATGCAGTCATACTATAGTCTATAGTTTCATTATCTTAACTTGCAGGGCCAGAGTGCACACCACCTGCTCCATCCTTAGAAACCCTAAGCACAAAGCAAATTTTAACTTCAATTTTAAAATGACACAAAAATTCAACTTTTCCTTGGTCTACTACTCACCCAGAGCTCTTCCTAACTTCTTCCTAGGAGAATGTTACCTTCCCATGGTTGGGCAGTTCTATCTGCATTGCGTGAGCCTTTTTCCCAGGGGGTTTTGCTTCTAAGGATGCTGTCAAATGGTCCTTTAGGAGGCTATAATGCCCAGACTTCCTACAAGACCCTAAGCTCTTAGGAATGCTCTTTTGGTCCAGTCCACACCTTTTCCTTTTTATGTTTTCTTTCTAAGCTAAATCTATTCTTACCGATAAAAAAAGCACTTAATTCTCTTGTGATTGTGGTTCAACTCCAATGAAATCAAATTTAAAAGAATAATAAAAAATAATATTCCAGATGAATCCTGGGTGCAAGAGAGATTCAGAATGTCATGTCTCCTGATCATGGAAATAATTTTCTCATGGCGTTATTGTATGTGCCAAAAATAAAATATAATAAAATTCTTTCAAAGAATTTAATTATATCAAATGATCTATGAGCCTAGAGTTCAGAAAGCTAAAGGAATTTTCTTCAGTTGTGAAAAGCAAAAGATACTAGCAGTCAGTATGACTTTAGTAGTAATATGTCTGAGTATAAAATAATGTGCTTCTTTTCTTTTTCTTTTCCCTCTTTCAGCAAAGTTTCTGTTCGAGAAATACGTGTTCACTCAGCAAAACAAAATCAACTTTTAAAGGTTGTTCTCAGTGGAAATCACTCTATGCCCCATTACCTGCTTGAGTGAAACCGGACTAAGAACGTCTGTCATGGCAGCTTTTCTGCTGGGAGCTGTGTTGCTTATTGTTCAACCTCAGATAGTGCCTTCTAGACCGGCTATAAATTCAAAGGCTGAGACTTCTCAGTCTGTTCAGAGAGAACTTTTAAAGAAAACATCTCAAAAAAATGACTTCAAGGAAAACATTAATTCTAATGGATCATGCCGGCAGCTGCCACAGACAATAATTATTGGAGTAAGAAAAGGTGGAACAAGAGCTTTGTTAGAGATGTTGAGTCTCCATCCAGATATTGCAGCAGCAGAAAGTGAAGTTCACTTCTTTGACTGGGAAGATCATTACAGAAATGGATTGCAGTGGTATATTAATCAAATGCCATTCTCTTATCCCCATCAGATCACCGTGGAAAAAACTCCAGCATATTTCACATCACCTAAAGTGCCTGGAAGAGTTTATAACATGAACCAATCCATGAGACTGCTCCTTATTTTAAGAGACCCAAGTGAAAGAGTGCTATCAGATTACACCCAAGTGTTCTATAATCACATGCAGAAGCACAAGCCGTACCCATCCATTGAACAATTTCTGATTAAAGATGGTGAACTCAATGTGGACTACAAGGCAATAAACAGAAGCCTATACTACATTCACATGCAAAACTGGCTGAAGTATTTCCCTCTTGGTCATATCCACATTGTAGATGGGGATAAACTAATCAAAGATCCTTTCCCAGAAATAGAGAAGGTAGAAAGATTTTTGAAGTTATCACCACAAATAAATGCTTCAAACTTTTATTTCAATAAAACTAAAGGCTTCTACTGCTTAAGGGACAGTGGTAGAGAGCGTTGTTTACATGAGTCAAAAGGACGAGCACACCCACAAGTAGATACCCGGTTACTCGAGAAACTGCATGAATATTTCCATGAACCCAACAAAAAATTTTTTGAGCTTGTGGGCAGAACATTTGACTGGCACTCATTTGTGGCAAGTTAGTGGTAAGCTTCAGAATCTATGTTCCAGTGTACATTTAGAAATTTTTAAAAAAAGGGCATTTAAGCTATAATTTATTTGTAAAATCCATAAATTTTCTGTACAGTATTAGATTCACAATTGCCATATATACTAGTTATATTTTTCTACTTGTTAAATTTGAAAGCATTTTGTATTGTTTTTCATGGTTGTTAACATTGTGTATGATGTGTCTATATGAAGAAACTAAATTATTTCACTGCAGAAAATGCTATCTTGAGAATGCGTTGTCTTTTTAATAAATAAGAAATTCATTTCAACAGAACCCTTCAGAATTATTTGAATACTTTGCCCTTTCTGGACTATTCTGGACTTTCTCCTCTAATTGCTAAACTTTCTATTTCCATTTTTCTTGCTTTAAAATGTGATTTAATTTCTTTTTCATTTGAAAAGATTGTTGTAGTTAGCAAGATGTTCTGTTCTGATTTATAAAATTATTTCCTGATAAATTAGTGGTACTTTACACATTCTGGGACATGCACACTCAAAGAACAATGGAAGTCTCTGTAATATGACATTAACTGCTGTACTTACCTTCGTATTTACTGTTATAACACATGCTCCTCAAATTCTTTGGCAGTGTAGTGCAGGTTTCGTGGCAGACTTTTAAAGATTCTGTGGGGACGAGCTCATAAAATCCAGAGTTAGCTGCAGAAATATGGTCAACCTGAAAACTTCCTACAGCCTCTGAATGGATGTATACTTCATACAGAAGGAGGGTTGAGAGAATTTAAGCAATATAGGGACATTTTCAAGGTTGCTCATGACCGTTCCTACATTTTATAGCACACTTATGCTTTGCCATCACTGAAAATGAACACTTACACCAGAAAAAGTTGGTCTGCATTGTAATATGCAGCAACTTCATTTATATAAATATTACCATGCTTGTACCCCATTTCAGGCTGTTTTCTTATGAGCTGAGTAGGTGCTTCATGCAACTGAAAATTGCCCATGGACTACTGTTTGTTTAATCTCCTTCCAAGAACCATGATGCTAAGTCTTGATTAGACTTGTGTGTTGTGGGATTACCCCCTATTCCAGGAACCTTTATGGTCTTCCATCTCCTAGAAATGGAAGTTAGATCTTAGGACATCATTGGTAAAAATTGCAGCTCTTCTTGTCCACAGTAGTTATGATCTCTTGTTTTTTCTGGAGTTAGTGTTAATCCTGTTTCTGCATGAGGCTTACTATGGTACTTTCATTCCGAACTCATAATTTTCATTTTATGATCTTGAGTTTAGCTGTTGAATGTGCAGTGGCAACACCCTGTAAATTTGAACTTGTAATGGATTGTTACAATCCTTTATAAAATTCAAATGTAGATTCATTAGATTTTTTTTCTGGTGAGATGGTGCAAATTTGGGCACCTTGACAAGGGACTGTCTAGATACAAATATCCCATATTATGCTGCTTGCATGAAAATTTGCAGATGCTGCCCCTCTCTCTCCTGCTCCTTGTGCATCTGCCCAAGCTGTATTCAACCTCAGAGAGGTCTGTGGTGTTTTATAAAGTAGACGTTTGATGAAAGCCTACAATGAAACGGTATTGTACTCAATAAAATATTTTCTGAATCGCATCTTTCCTTTTTGTTTTGTACTTCAGTTTCTAGTTTAGAAGACCAGAATTCATTATTTAACTCCAGTGTAGATCCCAGTTAAATGTTACTCAAGAATTTAGCTGTGTCTTAGTGGATTTATTGAAAAGCATTTGTGCCTGAATGGTCCATTGCTGACCCAGGATATACAACAAAGAGGGAAAGTTTCTGGTGTCTGTAATGGCAAATCTTACATGAGGCAGATGCCAAAAATAAGAGGATTATAGTACCATCATGCTCCTGTTGAAGTTCTAGAAAAGGGGAATTTAGGGGGGTTTGTGTAAGGTGGGGCAGTATTTTTTTTCCACACTCATTACCCTGTTTCCTTGCTAGTGTGATCTCTGCAGGAACCATCTGGACCTAAGAGATTTTGGCCCGGGTGAAAGGCTTCCCACCTTAGTATAGACCCACCTTCACTAGTGCCTCCCTACAGTCCCAGACTAAGCCCACCACATTCACCAACTTTTTACTGGGAAAAGAAAAATACTACCAGGGTATGTGACCAGGAGCCAGAGGGGTACAAGAAGGCAGGGTTGCATCAAGGTCACCTGCAACAGATTGTACAGGGCAGCACAGGGCATGAGTGTTGAATTGTGAATGCCAGAGCAATATTGACACCTGATGTTGGTCCTGAGAATGCTTTTAGATGTATAATGCTACTTGATACTGGTATCTTGCCTGTCACTATGCAGAACATGTTCATGTTCCCCTCTGCCCTGTATGGCTTGTCTCTGTAGAAAGAGAAGTAGAGCATGAAGCATTGGGTCACTATTGCTGTGTTAGTACTAGGACCTCATAGCATGTTCTCTATAGGATCAGGAGGTGAAGCCACCACTTCAGGGGGACATCCTGAAGGAGAAGCTCACATGACTTTTGTCCTAGACCCTAAGTTCAAAGGGGTCCACAGACAATATATCATATTGAATGTGTACACCTTGTGCAGGGATGGCATGGCTGTACAATAGCTTATTCTGGAGGGTGCACAGCTAGTTGTGTGGTAGCTGTGATGGGGATGGGTAATATATCACACCCACACTAATAGTAATGGTAATATTTACCTGCTATAGATGCCCTAAGTTCAGGAGTTACAATACTTAAAATTGGAATTCTGAGTGTGAATTTTCAGTTTAACAGAGCAACATTCACTTTCCACACATGCATTACTGTATTTAAATATATTTGCTAAACTGTTTCTAAAGAAGTGCTAAACAACAAAAGCCAACAGAAGAAAGTGAAAAGAGAATGAAAGAAAGAGACTGAAGCACATTCTGACTGGGACCGTAGAAACACTAATACTGAGCTTTGAAGTCATGCCATATCTATTCATAAAAGAAAAACAAAATCCTTGAAAATACCTTTCCAGTGTTATGCAGTACAGGTATTTATATCTGCAGAACTCTACTATCTCAGGTTTAAAGTACAACCAACCACTTGGGTGTTGCTCCAGAGGCCTGTTTCCTCAGGGCAGCTAGCCAAGTCTGTGATCACTCCTGCAAATAGAAAATAAATAAAACACTTCATGAGAATTCAGTGTCCAATTCAAAGCCTACCACTCCCTTTGAGTACAAGAAGAAATGCTAATCTAGTCATTAATCAGGGTGGCACTGCAGGACTAAGTCTTGCTCTTTGCTTCACAACATGGATTAATGTGGGTCTTTGAAAGCCAGATATTGTAGCTGCAGAGGACAAAGTTTAAACTATAATGATTATCCCATGAACACTGCTGAAAGAGTACGGAAAGGGAAAGAAGTCTCTGGGGCAGGGGTGGGGTGGGTGGGAGTGGGGATTTATCAAGAAGAATATTACTACATCTACTGTTGGTGCTGCATGATCCTTTTACATGTGCTTTGCTGTTCCTTGTACCCTTTTCTTGATGTTGTAGGTGAAATAACATCTACTATGCTTGAATAAATCAACATTGTTCTGGAACTTCTCAGAAAAAAAATCCCACCTTCTCTTAATCTTTCTTGAGCCTATTTGTGTTGGGAATATGGTAGTGCTGCACTCATTGATGAGTGTGTGAGACTTACCACCACAGAGTATTTTAGACAAAAACTCAGCACAAGAAGGACATGGAGCTGTTGGAGTGGGTCCAGAGGAAGGCTGCAAGAATGATCCTAACAACTAACGTGTCAACAGTGTGTTGAACTTGCTACTAGGTATATACCAGCTAAAATAATGGCAAGTATGTGCCCCTATAGCTGTAACTATTATTTTCTCATTCTTAATGCACTAACTTTGTCGTGGTTTAACCCTGGCTGACAAGTAAGCCCCATGCAGTCGCCCGCTCACTTCCCACCCCAGTGGGATGGGGGAGAGAATCAGAAGGGTAAAAGTGAGAAAACTCCTGGGTTGAGATAAGGACAGTTTAATAGATAAACAAAAGCCACACACACAAGCAAATCAAAACAAGGAATTCATTCGCTACTTCCCATGGGCAAGCAGGTGTTCAGCCATCTTCGGGAAAGCAGGGCTCCATCATGCTTAATGGTTATTTGGGAAGACAAATCACTCCAAACATCTTCCCCCTTACTTCTTCTTCCAGGTTTATACGCTGAGCATGACACCATATGGTATGGAATATCCCTTGGGTCAGCTGGGGTCGGCTGTCCCAGCTGTGTCCCCTCCCAACTCCTTGTGCCCCCCCAGCCTCCTCGCTGGTGGGGTGGGGTGAGGAGCAGAAAGGCCTTGACTCTGTGTCAGCTCTGCTCAGCAGTAACGAAAACATCTTTGCATTATGAACACTGTTTCCAGCACAAATCACAGCCTCACACTGGCTACTATGAAGAAAATTAACTCTATCCCAGCCAAAACCAACACAAGCTTTTATTTATATGACTCTGCCTAAGTGCCCAGTTATGCTGGAAAGATTATATGTTCCATGTTAATTCCTTCATTTTGCAATTGCTTTGGAAAGGCCATTTACAGATAGAAGCCATGCAAATATGAGTAAAAAAAAAATCCTTTTATTAATATTTTGCTTACCAAAAATAAAAGAAATTGCATGAACACTGCTGTCTTCTAGAATATTAGCAAAGGAGAGCAGTACTCTCTTTTCTTGCAACAATAACCCATCCACAGTAAATTTTCTACTTAATTACCACACAACAATTGATGCAGTTTTTAAGTTAATAGTGCAATAAACTCAATAGTGATACTGCAGATTTTAAATGCCTTGTGGGATATATAAAATATGCAAGTCAGGGTGGGGAGCAGCTGGATGCATAGGAACAGCTGGTCTCATTGCTCTGAGAACACTTTTTTTTTTTTAATGATAAGGGACGTGAAATTTTTAGCTTGGATATCATTATGTGTTGTCTATGAAAGCAATGTCTTCAGTTAACTTCCAAGTCAATAATACCATCATAATGACATCATCTTTTTACTTGCTATTGACATTATGCTCTGCCAAAACACAGTTTCAGATCCAAACCCCAAACAGCAGGTGCATGAGGGATCTCTTAGTACAAAAAAAAAAAAAAAAGTAATACAACTCAGCTTCAATTATGAAGGCACGCTTGGCTTGAACAAAGGACTGTTCTGAAGTGAATGGAAAAATTCTTCTTTATTTAATTTGGATGAGGGTTACAGAAACAGGAAAGGATATACATTCACAGTAAAACAGTAGAACAACTAACATGCCCTCCTCTCCTTGGTCTCCTTGAACAGACCAGCTTCCAGGACTCAACTGAGTTCAGTCCAGATGACACTCAGTTACAAAACGAAGAGTTCTTGCAGTATTTCTTACACCAGACAGGCTTCTCTGGGTATCTCCTATTACTGAATTTTGTGAAATTCCTCTTTCCTCTCCAGTATGCTGCTGGATCACATCTGTTCTATAACTAACTATTATATCCACCCTCTGTACAAAGGTAGATCCATGATCTGATGGCATTTTTGTAGCATACAGTTCAAAGGAATGGGAAATCACAGCATTATGGGGTCCAAAACATTCTTTGTGTATGTTTGCTCTGATTACAGAATCACAGAATAGTTTGGGCTGGAAGGCACCTTTACAGCCCATCTAGTCCAACCCCCCTTCAATGAGCAGGGACATCTTCCACTAGATCAGGTTGCTCAGAGCCCCGTCCAGCCTGGCCTTGAATGTTTCCAGGGATGGGGCTTCTACCACTTCTCTGGGCAACCTGTGCCAGTGCCTCACAACCCTTGTTGTAAAAAAATTCTTCCATATTTCTTTCACAAATATGATATATTTTAAAGAATAATTGAATAAAATTCAGCCTATTAGGTCTGCATCGTTGCATTGCGGGAGGAACTATCGTCACACTGTCACATGCAAGTAGTTACCTAATGCATTTGGTAAATAGAAATGTATAATCAAGGAATGTATTTTTCTTGTTGCAAGAGTAGCAGTTATGTTATTGGCAATATTATGAGACTGTTACCATACTATGAATAGTCGCAGTATTTCTTTTGAAGTAATGAAAACAGTTTGAGAACCATTCTCTTGATCCTTGGAGGAATGGGATCTTTTTCCCCCTTGTGACTTTGTGTAAAGTACAAAGAGCAG
>KL285810.1:22674-33841 GCA_000699545.1 Podiceps cristatus
TTCTAACTTGATATGTTGCTTTAAAGTTTCTCTCAAAAAAAAAAATGAAGTTAAATGCAGCAGAAGGATGTAGACAGTCCCAGCAGATATGGTTCATTGATAGTGTGTTCTGCAGCCCAAACTAAAGATTTGTAGTGGATCAAGTTATTTTTCTTTTATATCCCTAAAAAAGTCTACTAAATTACCCATATTTTTATACCGTAACTCAAGCATAAGGGAGAGACAGCTAATGAATGAAAACAGATTTTTCTTCTGGCTTTCTTGGAGCTTGTCTATCAGTAAAGAAGTTATCAGATTTTTTTGCCTTTTCTAGTATACTAAGTGAATGCCTCACGCAAAGAAAATGCCAATTTCCTTCCCTCAATTGCATACTTTGAAAGAAAACAAAAAGAATATGCAGGAGTTGTTGCTGAGGCAAATACCAATTTGCTCATGCAGGCAAGCAATACAGCAATAGGACAAAGCAGACAGCTGTAGATTGGTTTATGAGATGTGGACTGTATGAACAGTCATTGTTCCTTTGAAAGACACCTATTAATCCTCTCCCAACAACTTTTTAGCCTCCACGGACAATGTCTGAGAAAAGGCAATGACTTCTAATCTGACTGTCTGGGTTAAAATGCTAGTTTAAAAGCAGAAGCAACCACAGCCACTGCCCTTTATTGAATGAAATATGTCTGAAGGATCATGCTGATCTGATAAGAGAGATGTCTCACACGATGGACACAGTGAACAGAGCAAGACTTTCATAAACTGCACAGCAAGGTCATGACTATGCTCAGATGCCAGTTGTAGTTTATATAAGAGGACATAGAAATGTGGAGTTGCTAAGCATTTTTGCTCTGTTTTCTTATTATATAATTCATATAGATGTTCATGGAAGAGACTCAGCTCTGCCTACAACATCCCCAGAGCAATACTGTGGAATCTCTAACTATTTTCCTTCAATATGGTCTAGAGTAAGAGATATCCTCAAAAGGGCTCTCTCCTGACACACGATGTTACCATGTAGGTTAGCTCTAGGGGAAAAGGTGAAGGTTAACACAAACTTCAGAATTGGTCATTAGTAGCTGTCCCACGACAAACTGATATTTTAATTCATACCTTTCATGAGATGACTTTGTTTACTACATACCTCAATAGAGATTTTGTCTCAAAATCACAGCGATATGGTCTCACTGATACACGGTGGTGCTTTTCTTACTGAGTGTGTGATAAGGCCACTTGTCTTGATTGTGAACTGGGAAAAAAAAAAAAAAAAAAAAGATTCAGGAAAGCAAAATGTAGTTTTAGGTGGCCATTGATGTAACGACAAAAGGGTCTACACTGCCCTGCTTCCACCTGCTTCTGCACAAATCATGAAGAAGAGAAGAAAATAGCAGGCAGGAAGAAAAGGTGCTGCAGCAGTGAGGTCAATGATTATTTTTATTAGATTTATAGATTTAGCTAAGTTAAGCTAAAGATAGCACTACATTCTTTTCTAATAAAGCTAACAAGAAAGCAAACATACATAAAATACAGCAATATAAAATGTTTGTGAATACAATAATAAGCTGCTGGAAGGATTAAGCTTTTGAATATTTTTGAAGTGCTTATATTGATATTTCATTTGCAGGAGGCAACAACGTTCCTTTAAATCATTGAGAGTAATTGAACAGATCTGGCTGAAGATTGTTTGCTGTTCTGAGGATTAAATATATGAAATGTAAGTCCCCTTTCTGTAGTTAATGGTCCCATAAAATAAACAAAGTATTATTCTGCTTGAATTTTGTGGGTGACTATCAGAATGAAAATTAATTTTTCACCTAAATAAACTGGGATCAAATAATTTAAAAGCTAAAACACTTGCTAGCAAGGTGTACCTCATGTCTTCTTACAAAAAGTAAACCATGCAATGTGTCATACCATTTACAATACTGTTTGCAAAAATTATGTTTCATTGCTGTACTCCCTGGTTGGCTGTAAAACACACGTACAGGATTTAAACAACATCTGAAAGTCCTTGACAGCATTACTTCAGATGTCCAGATGATATATAACAAAAAATCTTTACAGCTTTTCTTGCAAAACCAGTCACGCAACATTGACATTTTTTGTGCTATACTTTCTGCAATGTGCAATTTAGAACATGCTTGCATTAATGTTGTTAGGCAAGATTCCAAAATAGAATAAAAATACTACAGGTAACTCGCAGTTGTTCTTTAAAATTGCATGAGTACATAAGTATGAAATCAGATTTGGATTCTGGAAAGAGACATCATAGGATTTCCCCTAAGGATCCCTTTGAAAATGTCTTGGGAAGCAAACAGCTTTTCTCCAGATCTTGTAAATTAGACCCCTTAAATCATATCATCCTAATCACTACTCCAATTTGCCCCCAACTCCCAATGCCTTTCAAATCAGTGATTCTTGAAGCACTGTAATTGCATTTAAAGAGCTCAGATAAGCGGCTTGCTAGAGGGGGACTCCACTCCGCTCAAATGTTAAAACTCACATTTAATGGTTTATCTATTCAGAATTCCTCAGATCCAGGGACACTGAAATTGTTTTGAAGAACAAAGAGACTAGGGTAACACATTTTAAGCAAAACAATTATTGAGTTAGTAGAGTTAACATAACCTATTTTATTCTTCCTATACTTTTTTTGAATGTAGCAACCCGGTTCAACATTTGTTGGCCCTTCAACTCTTGTTCTACTCAAAATTAAGGGAGTCAGAAAGACCCACAAGTGTTCGTGTAAAGGCATTTGCACTTCTTAGAAGCTGATCACTTGTGAATACGAAGCAGCAAAGGATGTAGAAGAATAGCTTTGTAAGAAACCCTCATTTACTAGTTAAAGAATAGATAAAAAATAAATTTAATAAAGAATATATAACAAAGATTAAATGATGTAACATTTTAGTTACTTATGTTACCCAACATGGATAACTTCTGTACAAGGTCACTCTGGACAAAACAGATGCAATCTGAATTGTCTATCATCATCTTGCCAGTCCTCAATCTGCCTTTTCTGAAACTGAACCCTAGAAGTATCCAGATTTATATGCTTTTTTGGTTTTTACTGTTATGCTAGAGAAGCAATTATGAATGTCAGCCTCACAGCTAATAGATACCTGAAACTCTTTCTTTTAGATCTTCCTGAATATACATTGAAGTTGTTAGACCCTAATTCCATCTCTCTTGGGTGGGATTCCACAACTTCACCTCTACTAGGCTTGATCTGAGTCACAATAAGACATTGGTCATTACTATTTTCTCAAACATATGTACAGATTTATAGCTATATGATGACACAGTGATCACACCTGCAAAACAAGGAGCAAAACATGATTTCCTGAAAGGTAGGAACATCTACAGAACTGTGTGAAAACCTTTATTTTTCCCCTGAACCAAGCTAACCTCATTCCTGGAGGTAAAGCAAAACAAAACCAAAAACCCCCAGTACCGCCCTCAGCTCACCATACGTGATGTCTCCCCATGTCTCTTGCAGTCTGACTGTTAGCTTTCCGTTGATTCATCCCTCATAGCCTTTCCTAATCTATTCATGCCCCCTCCCTTTTCTAAAGTCATTGAAGTTTCAGATCTGTGCTGAACCCAGGCATAGCCCTAAGAAGAGTACCCTGTTCCAGCCTACATGGAGCCAGTTTGTCTCCCAATAGCCCAGCAGCCACTCATATCTAAAATTCTTTGAAGTTATATACCTTAGGCTTCGTTATCTGTGTCATTGTTCTACCTTCTCACTCACTTCTTTAACAACCTTGTTGCTATTTCCCATGATTTAACTCTATATGTTCAGGTTGGCAACAAAACAAAACTGAACTGAGAAAGGGTCATAGGTAGTCAATACTAGATTCATAACAAATTCTCAAAGTATATATTGCCAGCTTTATAGCTTGGATAGAAGAAAATGCATTCTGTAAATGCCAATTAATGTATTTTTTTTCATTTCTAAGTAGTTACTTAAATTGTAATCAAATGAAGCAAGACAGCATTAACTTTAAATACAGGATGCTCTGTGACTCAAATTTATTTATACCAATAAGATCATAGAATCATGTTTTGGCTTGGAAGGGACCCCTAGAGCCCACCTAGTCCAACCCCCCTGCAGTGAGCAGGGACACCATTACCCAGACCAGGTTGCTCAGAGCCCTGTCCAACCTGGTCTTGAATGTTTCCAGGGATGGGGCCTCCACCACCTCTCTGGGCAACCCGTTCCAGTGCTTCACCACCCTCATTGTAAAGAATTTCTTCCTTACGTCCAGCCTAAACCTACCCTGTTTCAGTTTAAAACCATTACTCCTTGTCCTGTCAAGATGTTTATAGCCCTTAGAATATTTTTTAGAAGCTGTGAAAAGCCAGGCCTACTTAGGATGTAAATGTTTACCTCACTTCCCTGAATGGAACCCACACCAGAATTTGGGCCCCTGCATTCCCTGTCTAACTCATAAGACTTAGAAAGCTACCCTGATGGGTAGCCTTAGAAGGGCTACCCTGCACTGTTAATAGACAGTTGCTTAGACAACCCAGCAAAAATGCACTATGGAGTGCTCACTTTGTGACTCTGGGGATGGTCCTTCCAGCTCTCCTGGATGAAGGGTCCAGCATCTCCTCCTCAAGACAAGGACATACCTTTCACACAACTGAGGAGGAAAACAATGTTGTGCCGAGGTGGTGTTTCTATTAATACCAGTGGGTAACATTCATTTCATACGGCCTTAAATGGCTGTGGCTGAGCTAATTAAGTCAGGATCCCTTTCCAGCCAATGGAAAGAAGGAAATATGTAGAGGGGTTGGCTGACGTCATATTCTTTAGACATTTATTCTTGGATAAGATGAATCATATCCTGAATGTGGTATCCATTGACTGCTAGGGTAGTTGAGGTAGCTTCCGCGTCAAAAGTAGGCACCTAGAGTGCAATTAAACTAGCCTCCCACCCCCTCCCAGTGACTAGAATACTTTGTTGAAGAAGTAGAAGACCCCCTCTAGCCTGAATGGGTTCAAAGCCCTGCATTGCTTTTCCAGATGGAGAGGCTTTATCAGAAGGCTGCATGTTTCCCATGCCTCTGCTGGGAGTTGCGCTGCCATGTAGAAAAGCACACAGTGCACAAGCCAGTCATCTGAAAGGCTCCAGGGAAAGTATGTTTGTACTACACTCTGATCTAAGCATTTGCTTTTCTCTTGTTTCTCTTGATCCTTTAGTCTACTAAATGTAAACAGATAAATAGCCTTAGAATCAAGAATTAAACCTGGGACTCCTTTTCGCTTAAATAAGCATCACCTCCCAGGTAAGTGTATTAGCCACAAGTCTGTAAACTAAAAGATGGTCAGACTGCCATCCCTTCTCTTAAATAAAGCTAGTTATTTAAGGAAAATAGCTAGGAAGGAATTCTGACAGAGAGGCAGTTCGGTAGCTCTGAGCTGATATGACACAAGTTCAGCAAGACCTTCCTCCTCCTCTGCCAAGTCAAAGAATTTGTCATTGCTCTGATTCACTTCTGTCTTCCTAGCATAGGTGGGAACCAGCTTGTCCTTTCTGTGCCTGCACATATGACAGGACTTTATAAATTGCACGTGAGGAACTATCAAGTGATAACATCTAAATGTCTCTTGGTTTAAGCAGTTATTGTGCAGGCAGAATTTGGATCACAATTTAGATTTAGCTGTCAGATTCCTGTCTAGAGCCCATTTTAGCTGGCTGTGAATTTTTTTTCCCTAATGTTTCCCAGTGACAAAGCAATATTTCAAATTAAAGATGAGAAGTTTTAAAAAGCCCGGTTAACTGTAAAAATCACAGTCTATACGTCCTTCAGTATATGTTTTCTAGTAAATATCTTCAGACAATTCTTCTAACTTAATTTACATATAACTATCATACAAAACTCATAGAATCATTTGGGTTGGAAAAGACCTTTATGATCATCGAGTCCAACTGTAAACTGCCAAGTCTTCCACTACACCATGTCCCTAAGCGCCACCTCCACACACCTTTTAAATACCTCCAGGGATGGTGACTCCACCACTTCCCTGGGCAGCCTGGTCCAGTTACTGACAACCCTTTCAGTGAAGCCTTTTTTCCCAATATCCAATCTAAACCTCCCACAGCACAACTTGAGGTAGTTTCCTCTTGTTATATCACTTGTTACTTGGGAGAAAACACCAACACCCACCTCACTAATCACTCAAATTATTAAACAGAATATTTTCCCCTATTTGTTTTGTTAGTATTTTGATTATAAAACTGTAAAAGGAGGTGAAAAGTATTTGTAATAACATTGTAAAAGCAGAATTTGTGTCAGGTTTTCAACGAATTTATTGAAGTGCAAGAATGAAGTGAATTTGGTTCATGCAGCTGGTTTTGGCTTGAAACTATTCAGATATTTACTGTATGATTTCAATATGGCAATCTACAATAGTAAGGATGTAAGATTAATTTTCACTTTGATATTTAGCCGAACCAAATTTGGGAGGGGGGTAGAATTCACAAAGTGACTGAACACAAAACTCAATATACATAAAAGAGTGAAGCCCAATTTCTAATCTCTGGGAAAAATCAGTTAGGCATTGCCTAAGTAGTTATTTGGCAGAAGTATTTTCAATTTATTTTTGGTCCAAAATAAAAAAACTCCACAGACTTTGTTTATATATCTCCATCAGCCACACTTCACAAATAAATGAGATTGGTAAAAATCTTATGCCTGCCAAGAAACCCCACTCGATTATTGGCATTTCAATGCAATTACAGAATTCAGGTTTAAAAATTAGACTGAATGATAAAAAGCACATTCTTCATAAATATTTAACCTTCTTCAGTATGACAGTAATTATAGTGTGAAGCTCAGTAGCTGCATATTCCATTTAAAAGATCTGTCATGCCTTCCATTCTAAATGCTTCTTTTCAAAGGTTTGCAATGCCAAGATAAAAAGAAAACTCCCCCAAGGTGGAAACTTGGAATAAAGCCTCAGCTTCTAAAAATTATTATTAATGGTAGATTCTGAGGATGAGGGAGACTGTTTGAAATATAGTGAGATTTTACAACCACTGCTTTCTTTTCCTGAGCAAAATATTTAATAACATTGGATAGTCATTCAATTTTTACATTCTAAAAATACCTGGATAAAATGTAAAATATTTTCAAAATGAAAACACTTATTTTCATGAAACATTTTTTGTTATGAAATATCCTTTGATCCTACTGATAACATTTCATTATTTAAAAAAATAGTTGAAACAAAGATAACGTATTTGGTGCTGAATACAGCACCATTTGCTGGTTTACAGCAAACGAAATGTTTCTTTTCCAGAAATACCAGATAACTAAAAAACCCTATTATTCGAGCAGCTTTAGATAGGTATAAATACAATTTGGTAGGTAAACCCATGTTTTCATATTATGGAAAGCTAGCGAATAACTTTGAGGGAGGTTTTGATAACGCTTAACTTGAAATTCTAAGTTGTTTAACTAGGGGAAGCTAATTCATCCATTTGAAGTCTGACGGCCTGAGGGTGGGGATAAGGTGGGAAGAGGGAAAGTGCTAAACCTCAACGATGCTTATTAGTTAAGTGAAGATAAGTCTTGTCAGGAGAGGGTGAAATCTGTGGCTGTGCTGGCACCCAGGCGTTTGACCTAGGTTTTCACTTGTGATAGGAGCAGGATGCGTAAGTCTCTTGCCAGGACAGAGTCTTGTTTCGCTATTCAGCAAGTGCCGTCAGAGCACCTTAGGAACAATCAAGACTTCTCCCTTTCTTGCAAGGAGAGAGCAGGAGCGGCTCCCAGGAGCTATTTTCCCATTTTCTGCCCACACAGTGTGGATAAGAAACTAGGCTAGTCTGTGTGTGGGTGGGGAGGGGAGGAGGTAAAGAAAGACACATATGTTTATATGGCACTTCATCTCTACTGGAAGTCAGTGAGGTTTGGAGCCCAGCTGCTGCTTATGAAGCTTTGAAAAGCCTCTTCTCTGTCCTTGAAGCTAAACTATTATTAGAGGCAAAATTTCTCTCCAGCTTCATGGCTGTATCAGTGAAGAGTAACTGGAAATATCTCTATAAGATGCTGCATACTCCTCTTTAGGATTAGTCAAATAAATGCAGTTGAAACTCAAGTTTCACTTCAGATTCTCTTAAGCACTGAAAGATTTAGTGAGAAGCTCTTTGTGCTTCACTTCTTTACTCTTCTAGACTTCTAAAAGATTAAGAACTTTCTTAGGTGTTCATAATGTGTTTAGCCCTAATTACCTATATACTATCATGCGCTATTTTTATTCATTTGCATTGCTTTGCGTCTATGACAGTGAATTTCACTGCAGTTTTGTCATTCTACCAGTTAGTTAGTATCAGGATTTTCTGCAACTCTTGACAGTCAGGTTTCGATTTGTCTATTTTAAATAATTTTGAATCATATAAAAACTTAATTTCCCTATTCATCCCTTTTGCAGATTTTTGAATACGCGACATAGTACTTGGATCTCACTTTTAACTTTCTATTGTCACAACCAAGCATATACTTCTACCCTTCATTCCATATCTTTTAGATAGTTGCTGACCTATGAGGGGACTTTTTTTCCTGTTGACAGCTTCATTTCTTCAACAATATTAGCTTGATCATCCCTACTGATACGGTGTTGACTTTAGAAGACCCCTAGTTGATGTGTGAAATAGGAGTTTCCCCTACAGAGTGATTCTTCCTTCAGATAACATGTAACCATTTCTCTACTAACTCTAGTACATAGGATACTCACCATTCAATATAAAATGTATTTAGCTGGTTGAGTTATGAACTTAATATTTCTACGTTCTCTTTGGTAGAATCTTTAAAATTTATTTAACATACAAATAGATATTGGAGTTTAGATGGTTATTCAGCCAAGTCGCCTAAAATGACATAGGAATCTACACAGTTGTCTAGTATAAGAGCCAGATTCACTGATACTTAGTTTCTTAGAATCCTCTCTGTTTCTTCTGAAAGTTTGGTATTTAACCAAATCTTTTGTACAATTTAAGAAGAGACATGAGACTATAAAGATCATCTGGCCTAGCATTTTCTTTAAAGAAATCCTATTTATTAGTGAAGAGATCATTTTTTATAGTTTGATTTCAAGGCAGAAGTAATTTTTATTGGTTAGTTCATCTGGTTCAGCTGTTATTTAAACATTGTTAAAATGCAAGAAGCCACAATAAATGGAATTTATTTCACTGAAGTTGCTCACATTTATGTGAGCATAAAAATGTAGGTATGAACATATACTAGAGTCCATAATTTAAGTTTTTTTGCAGTTCAATAGTCTGAGCTGCTTTATAACTCTTGCAGTGAACTGGTGCTCTCAGTGTCCATTATGGGATGGTATTGGAAGACCACTTGGTTCACAGAATCATCATAGAATAATAGAATGTCCTGAGTTGGAAGTGACCCACAAGGATCATCAAGTCCAGCTCCTGTCCCTGAATAGGACAACCTCAAGATTCACACCATGTGTCTGAGGGTGTTGTCCAAATGCTTCTTGAATACTGTCAGGTTTGGTGCCCTAGCTGCTTCCCTGGGGAGCCAGTACCAGTGCTCCACTACCCTCTGGGTGAAGAACCTCTTCCTAATATCCTAATAGATAGTCTTTGTCGTGATCCTCATTCATCATCAACAAAAGTAAAATTTACACAACAGCTCAGGCTTAAGCACCAAACAATTTATATGTGAATGTTGGAAGACTCTGGAATGATACCGAATGTAAGCATTCTGACACAAGAGGATACTCTAGAAAAGACCCACTCCTTCCTTTCTAATGCAGATGATGGTATTAATTAGTTTCATCCTGGAAATCAAACACTTGAATCATAATATGAGATACAAATCCAGATATACTACTTATAAGTTCTATTCTGTCATATGCACTAAAATAGGTTCTCCATTTCTGTAGGTAGGAAGTTCTGCCCCTTTTCCTTCCAGGACAAGACAGGAACCCAGCTGCTGCACACAACTCTTCAGGGCATTACTATGCAACCCACTCTCACTGCCTCTGGAGGAGAAGTGATCTTTGCTTTCTTTTGAGTACAGCCTTCAAAGAAAGTCATGAACTTGTCACAATCCACCTCTTGGACCTCACTGCTGCCATACAGTCTGGATATGTATGACGGTGTCCTAATGTACCCAGAATGCTTGACCGTGCCAAGGGTACAGCCGTGCTAGGGGTATGTTTACAGGTTCAGGATATGTTTACATGCTGTGTTGAAAATGATGCAAAGTTAAGAAATTTCCATGCCTATGTCCTCCTGCCACTTGGTCTCTGACTTACTGTCCTTACCCCTGCACTGAAGTTTTTTCTCCCTTCAGAGACCTCCTCCTTTATCCTTATGTAGCACATGCCAATAAAAAAGGTTGCAGGCCTTTTTGATGAATTAGATCACCAAAATGATCTAAAATTTTTATCTTCCCTTGGGAATTCTTTCTTTTCTTTTTTTTTCAAACCCATCACATTTTTATGAAGCAGGTGACAGTTCAGTGCCCTAGATAAGACTGTTCTAGCCAAACCCTTGTGGAGATCCTGTTCTTCACTACCTTTAGAAAACTGCATGTATTAACACTATTATTATAATTAGCCAACTATTAATATTTTTAAAAGTCTCAAAGAACTATAAGAATTTGGCAGATAAAATATAATTTCATAATTAAACCTCAATTTTAAAGGCAGAAAGGATCCACTTGTAGATAGCAGAGTAATACATTCTTCATTAAATTATAGCCATACAATAAATAAAAAACATACCTTCGATATTCTGTTACCAGTGAAATGCCTAACCTATTTAAAGCAAATGCTTCTAACTGGGTGTGAATAACTGTAAGAAAGATTTAATTCTTATCAACAAGCTATTCGTAGTCTTTATGATGAGAGGGTAGAAAGGAGGGGACAGAAATGGAAACATCTTAAATGACTAGATGCAGTTCTAGATGATAGATATTCACAGAAAGATTCACATAGTAAGTTAATAACTAGAAATAAAACTCTAATTATACAGAAGCAAAGTAAAGAATGCGGTTGCTGGTAAGATTTGTGAAACTGAATCAGAGAAAGGGTAAAGCAAAGAACATGGAAAATTTGAACAGGTGTACAAAAGATTGCACACTGGAAATAGAGGTGTGATGGGGAAAACTACATGTGAAGGTTGCAGACAAAAGGTGA
>JMFS01122917.1:0-13197 GCA_000699545.1 Podiceps cristatus
TTCTTTCCGATTCTCCTCCCCATCCCACTGAATGAGCGAGCATCGGCGTGGTACTTAGTTGCCGCTGGGTTACACCACGACAGCCAGGAAAAATCATTATGCAGTTCATTTTAACAACACGGCAAAGAACTCCCTTATTTGCTTTGATAGGTCACACAAAGTTCCTTCTGCTATTAAGACTGGAGAACACAGGTGACTACATGTGGAAGCTCCTGGAAATAATGAAAGCATGGGAAAAGGGAGCTCATAAATTATGAATTATATACTCTGTGTTTGCTGTCATAAATACTTATTAGCGTGGACATTTTGTCTGCCTGAATGCAATGCTGTCTTTCCTGTTTTTATTCTTTAATTATTCTTACTGCTGTTTGACACTTTCTGAAGTCAGGGGATCATAGCAATTATAAAAGTAGCAACACCATACTAGTGTAGTAGCAAAAAAAAATTTTTTTTTTTTTGCCATGCATCTAAAAATATCAGAAACATTCTAATTTAAAAGGGGAGATGGTGCACTACTTTATCTAAATACTTCCCATTCCACAAGACTTCTGTTTCCTAATTCCAGGTTCCAGGCTAAGAAAGTTAATAAATTTGTTCTTTGGAACTAGGAAGGCTAAAAGATTTGATTGAGACAGAGTCTTCCACCCCTAAGCTGAAGATTCAAATCAAAGCTCAGGTTAAGTTAAATATTTTAATAATTTCATTAACTAATAATTAATTATAATTCTACAGCTGTTTGACAGTCTGTATCTTGAAGTAAGTGGAGATGTCACAATCTGGTTGTCAGCAGATCACAATTGTCCTATCTATCAAACTTGATAGATGCAACAGAGAAAATGAAGAAAATTACTCAAGAAAATCACTTTTATGGAACAAGCTTTGTGACAGTAGCAGGGCAGCCTGGCCCATTATCTGAGCTTGGTACAACCATGACAACGAATCAAGGAGCAGCTGCAGCTTTGCTGCTACTGTGGCCCGAGCATGGACCTCGTGGGCCACCCCTGCCCCTTTTAAATCTGCTCTCAGTGTGACTCAGGGTAGGAATCTGTTGGAGCTGAGATGCTCCTAGTACAGAGAGACTACTCTGAGCTTGGTATGGCCTATTGGGACCCTCCTGCAAACCAAAAGCATAGCATAGCACTGGTCTGCAACCTCCCACAACAAGTGTTAAAAGCAATACAGTAAGAAAAATAAAAAAAAATGTAATTGTTCTGTTCTCCAAAGCTGTTCTCAGTCTATTGTTATCTATCTTGCCTTTTGTAAATTTTCTGACACAATCCCACACAACACTCTTGTTGCAAAATTGGAGAGATATGGATTTGATGGCTAGACTATTTGATGGATAAGGAATTCACCGGATGGCCATATCCAGAGTTGCAGTCAATGGCTCAATATCCAAGAGGAAATCAGTGACAAGTGTTATCCCTTAAGGGTCCACATCGGGACTGGTACTCTTCAATATCTTTATTAATGACATAGACAGAGGGATTGAGTGCACCCTCAGCAAGTTTGTGGGTGACATCAAGCTGAGTGGTGCAGTTGATATGCTTGAGGGAAAGGATACCACACAGAGGGACCTTGGCAGGCTTGAGAAGTGGGCCTATGAAGTTCAAGAAGGCCAAGTGCAAGGTCCTGCACCCGGGTTGTGGTAATCGCCGGTACCAATACAGACTCAGAGATGAATGGATTGAGAGCAGCCCTGAGGAGAAGGACTTGGGGGTACTGGTAGATGAAAAGCGGGACATGAGCCAGCAATGTGCCCTGGCAGCCCAGAAGGCCAACCGTCTCCTGGGCTGCATCCCCACCAGCGTGGGCAGCAGGTCGAGGGAGGGGATTCTGCCCCTCTGCTCCGCTCTGGTGAGACCCCACCTGCAGTGCTGCCTCCTGCTCCGGGGCCTCAGCACAGGAGAGACACGGAGCTGTTGGAGCGGGGCCAGAGGAGGCTACAAGAATGATCCGAGGGCTGGAGTAGCTCTGCTGTGGGGACAGGCTGAGAGAGTTGGGGCTGTTCAGCCTGGAGATGAGAAGGCCCCAGGGAGACCTTACTGTGACATTTCAATAAAAGGAGTTTATAAGAAAGATAGAGAGACACTTTTTGCCAGGGCCTGTAGTGACAGGACAAGGGGCAAGAGTTTTAAACTGAAAGAGGGTAGGTTTACATTGGACATAAAGAAGAAATTTTCTATGATAAGGGTGGTGAGACAATGGACTAGTTTGCCCTGAGAACTTGGATGCCGCATTATTGGAAGTGTTTAATGCCAGGTTCGACAGATCTTTAAGCAATCTGATCTAGTGAAAGACATCCTTGCCCATGGGGGAGGGTTGGACTACATGGTCTTTAAAGGTCCTTTCTGACACAAACCGTTCTATCATTCTATGGTCTATGATTTTCTACAGAACCTATAAACATGTACATGGGGGAGGCAGAAACATGAATTCATTTTTAACATGAGAGGATGTTAAATCTTTTCCAAATAACAGATGAATCCATCTCAGCAAAATCCCAGACCTGAAGAGATCTAGGTATATTATTTGCCTGTACTTGTAATATGCCATTTGAAAGGGATAGAGTGGGCAACAAGAAGTCTAAATTAGCAAGGGAATGAAGTGATGGGATAACAGAAAAGCAGAATAACTTTGATGGACTTTGATTTTCATTTTGAGCCACAAAAGTACTCAGGGAGCTGTATAACAGACTGTGTTCTCCAGCACCCTCTCCTGGCTGGCTAGAGTGGCATTATGGTCTTGGAAAATGTCAGCTCTTTGGGCAGAGGTGAAGATGACAGACTACACCTACATTTTGAATGGAAAGTCAAAGTGGAATGAAATGGATGAGAGAAACAAAGTTATTTTCCTCTTTCCCAGCTACCCCGAGCCTACCTACAGGATCAGAGAGCAGTTAAATTTTCATACATTATTATTCATGGCTAGTCGATAAGGCTGTCTACGAAATGAAATCATGCAATTGCATTTTCCCATGCTCAGAGGCAGACCCAGAATAGCCACCGTGGAATGCTGTGAAGCCACAGAGCTGGTGCTGCAGAGGAGAAAGCAATCTGGTGGGTACAGACAAGTCCACCTCCCCGTGCCTTCCCCGGCAGTGGAGCCGTAGCTTCCAGTCACTAACCTCAGCGTTTCCCAGGGGACACAACACGGGGCTTTTAGCTGTAATTCTGGAAGGAGGGGAGCGGTAAAACAAAACCCATGTACTGCCAAAGTCAGTCTCACGCCTAACATGAATAATTTCTACAAAGTGGGCATGACAGAGAGAAAAAGAACACTTTATAATCAGGCTACCACTGACTTCAGTTGCACATGTACTCCTAAAATGCAATAATTGTATTAGTCTTTCATTTTATTTGGTGCATATGATTTCTAAGGTGTCGTGATATGAAAGGCAAGGCTCCTACAATTAGGCTGTTTTAAGAAACTGTTGAAAATTCTGTATTATAAAAATGTATCAGAGAAATGAAAGTTAAATGTTCTTCATGACTCAAAGCTTATTTTGTAAGGATGTTTATACTTAAAGATGCATATAATTTGTAAGATTAAATGAACCTTACAAAAATTTATATATGTAATTAAATACATATATAAAAGATTATATCAAAAAGAAATACACATTTAAATGAAGTAAGTAATTTTCGAGGCTTTTGACAGCCATTTTGTCATAACAGCAAGAATAAGCCTGATGTAAGGCATTATCAGAAATTTGCTGTCTTTGATCAGAGGGTATTTAGCATCTTTAGAATATTGGTCTGAAGAATAACACATAAAAAATGAAAGCATTTTGGTTGCTGAAATGACACCTCAGTGATTTTAGCCAGGTGTTGCAGGTCACACCTTTCCCAGCTGACTCCCTATGATGATGCTTATGTCTATCCAATGGGACAGTGACTTTAATTAGTCTATAGGGATGGGAATGGCTGCACCAGGAAGAACCACACTCCAGTGCCATGGAGATATTTCTGAGGAAGATGCTTGGAAAAGGAAAATGCCCAGAGGCAGTCCAGCCCTGCTCAGCTTCAAGAAGAGGGCAATGGCAATCAGGGTAATGAGCCATCCAAGCGGAGTCACCATCCAAGCGGAGAGGTGGCCCAGAGATCTTTGCAGTGGGCGGGGGATTCCTGTGGTTGGGCCTCTAGCTTCTGCTCTAGCTTCTCATAGTTCCCAGCTACTGAAGTCTCAAAATTGTCTAACACTGAAAATTAGTTTAGTTAGCTTTGTAAACAGAATTCTTTCAGTTTTTTCCACAGCTCCTAATATATAGAATTTACTTTGGACAAAGGCTTTAGGTGCTGTGGGAGAAGAGGGTAATCAGATAACCTAAAAAATATGTTTCTGAGACATAGTTATTTCAAATGAGCAGTGCATAAATTGTAACTGAAGTTTTATCATTGTATTCAGCAGTATTGTAGTCATTTTGTCTTGAAACACGTGTAGTAACATTGGTCACAATTACTGAACAGGAATTGCTGAAACTGAAGTAAAAATATCTGTGTCCCTATATTCTTCAGTGGTTTGTGTAACTTGACAGATCTTAATATCAATAGAAAGTCCTAAAAGCATATATATTATTACTCATACATATATGTAAATCTCTCACTATTTGAATATACAAATACAATTCAAGCTGGTGGACTTCCACTCTGAGTAATTATAGTCGCACACCAGTGTCTCCAGATACACTAATTTGACATCAAATCACACCCCTTTTGCTGTATGAACAATGGGAAGTAAGACATTTTTCTTAAGGCACATCTATTTCAACTGTTAGAGAAGCTGTTACTACGTGAATAGGAATCAAAATTTATTGTAACACATTTATCAATCTTCATTTAGTTTGCCATCTATTTTTAGGTTTTTAAAGAAATCATATTTTTTGTAATTGTGCAGGGGATGGAAAAAGTCCTGTGAAGATTCACATACCCAGGCATTAGCGAGACAAATGCTCTGAAAGGAGCTGCCCAACGTTCCCGTTTTCATGGGCTTCATCAGAGATCCTGACCTATCTGAGCTGATGATTCTTGGTAGGCAAAAGCACTGTTCATTCTTTTACTAAATTCTGAAATTACCTATGAATTCTGTTAGAATTTTTTTATGATCAGAATAAATGCAGTAAGTAAATCTACATGAAGAACAAAGGGTGTTTAGTGGAAATTAACTTGATAACCTAGGGTGCTACAAAAATTCCTGCAGTAGTTATCATTCCTTTGCCAAAGCCTTCACTATTGAGATAGATATTAATACAAAGCATTAAATATTAGGTTCTATTTTAAGGTTTGTTTTGGTTTTGGGGTTTTTTTGTTTGTTTGGGGTTTTGTTTGGTTTTGTTGTTAGTTTGTTTTCCTTTTTTTTTTTTTTTTTTTAAATAATAAGATCTGTTACATCTTGCTTCTAAATCCCACATCTGCATTCAAACCAGTTGCACTAATGCCTTTCAGAAATACTGCAGAAATGTAGGTCAGGAAAAAATGCAGTGCTACTCTCAATTTTACAGAATTTAATGGTATTACATCAGTTTCCAAGCTACCAATTTTGAAATAAATTCACTGAAGTAGCACATTTGAGTGACCCAATCACCATAGCACCACTGTAGCTCACATGATTTGAATTATTATTTAGACTTGAAGTTGATCTCATGAATAACTTTGTCAATTCTATTCTTATTAAGATCTAATGATAAATGGTCTTCCAAATCTTAGTATTCCATTTGATTTTAATGTCTTAGTTGCATGCTAACTACTTCCAACTTTATAGATAATTTTAAAGATTTAAAATTAGTTTACTATTCATCTGATCTGCTTGTAGGCAAAGAAGGCAGCAACATGAGCCACACAGCATTTCAAATGCATACAGAGGAATTTACTGCCTTCTGAGGAAAGCACAGCATGCAGTTTTTGGTGTATACATACTACCAGTGGTGGACAGCTGGCAATTGAATTGGTGGGTTAGATGTGGACATCATTTGCAATTACTAATGATGTAGTATTTACAAAAAAAATCCAAGGGAGATTCTGATCCAAAATGTTTGAGATTATTTAGTTTAGGAAGAAGAGATCTGATGAAAGAAGTAATATTTCAATATCCATGTGTCTGAATGAACTCTCCTTCAGTATCTAGTGTGAGATACCGGCTGGTCTTTTGACTTGTGCATATGAAGGGGAGAGGGACAGCGGAAATATGGAAAATGACACATGGATGTAAAAATATGTCGTCTCCTGCTTCTTCATCTATGCTTCACGTTTAAATTCTATTGCACAACTTCGTTCCTTACACCTCTATAGAGAGCACTTTAAGGAATTGATTGCCTGTTTGGGAGAGATGGCCAAAAATCTAGTTCTTCAGATTCTTAACAAACTGGTCTATCTCCCAAATTTTCTGAAACTTTCAGTAAGAAAGCATCCTTCACTTCTCTTGACTGGCATATGCACAACCATCTGAGATTTCATCGTGTGCAGCTAACCAACGTCTAGGACTGTTTTACAATCAACAGTCTAGATCGCTGGCTCTGACAGACATACTGAAACTTGTCCTCCCTCTGTCCCCTCACATATAGCTGATGGCTCAGGTGATTGAGTACATTAGTGTGCTGGTTTTGGCTGGGGTAGAGTTAATTTTCTTCACAGTAGCTACTATGGGGCTGTGTTCTGGATTTGTGCTGGAAACGGTGTTGATAATAAGACGTGTTTTCATTATTGCTGAGCAGCACTTACACAGAGTCAAGGCCTTTTCTGCTCCTCACCCCACCCCACCAACGAGGAGGCTGGGGGTGCACAAGGAATTGAGGGGGGGGGACACACAGCCAGGACAGCTGAACCCAACTGACCAAAGGCATAGTCCATGATATATGATGTCATGCTCAGCAATGAAACTAGGGGGAATGTTGGCAGGGAGGCCGCTGCTCGGAGACTGGCTGGGCATCCATTGGTTGGTGGTGAGCATTTGTTTTCATTTGCATCACTTGTCTTTCTTGGGCTTTATTTCTTTTTGTTATTTTCCTTTTCATTACTACTACTGCTACTACTATTATTATATTTTATTTCAATTATGAAATTGTTGTTATCTCAACCCATGAGTTTTCTCACTTTTACCCTTCCAGCTCTCCTTCCCCTATCCCGCTGGGGCAGGGAGTGAGTGGGTGGCTGTCTGGTGCTTAGCTGCCAGCTGGAGTTAAACCACAACTATTAGCTAAGGTGTGATAGTACCTCCTTTACGTCAGCTGAGGGGGTCTCCCACAGCCAAGGAAAGGACAACACTTGAAGGCTCTGGTAATTCTCAGGTGGAGCTTTCCCTAAGCATTGAATCAGTTGCAAAATATTTATTAGAGCCAGAAAGAATGTGCCTGCATAAACAAACAGGGACGGAGTTCCAAAATTATTTTCCAAACTATTTATATTCCAAACTATTTATATTCTTGAACAAGATTAAAAACTAAGGATCAAATCCTTTCCATGAGCACAGAACTGGAGAAATTTGTTAGATCATTATCTAACAACTTTTCACAGAGGCACTTCAGGTCTGCTGATGGGTAGTTAGTGCAGTTTGAGCCAATTTTCCTCTTTTATGCTAATGTTTATTGATGCAATTTTGCTGCATTCATTGAGAATACTCAAAATCTGCATAGATACAAATGAAAGGAAATTAATTTCTTTTGCCATTTTCTGAATCCATGGCATACACAAATGACACAACATGGTATTTATTAATTGCTCAGCTTTATATGTATTCAGTAGGTTTTAGAGAAACCAATTATAATTAATTCTTTCATAAAAGCGATATCTTTAGTATGATAATTCCATGAAAAATAGATAGCTCTGAAGCAAATAACGAACATTTATAATCTCAAAGCCCATTATCATCAGGTGAATTATCTCTTTAAACACCTTTGGTCCAAGAGGAAATATTATGTTGCCAGTGATCTTCCTTGGGATTATGCATAGCAATTTAATTAGGTTCATAATAAATTTCTCCTCTGTTCCCTAACACATCTTATGTGACAAATGCAATTAATTTATTTTTCCAATAAAAAAACTTTAATAAAGTAATTGAAAATACATCTCACAGTATGAGACACTTGACAATTGTTTTGCATCACTTGTCATTTGTTATTATTACAGGTTAATATCTTTGCTTGTGGACAGATCAGAAACTAGCAAATCTCTGAAAAATTCTGTTAACCTCAAACTCAATGCTATATTTACTTGTAAAATCACAAAAGACTGACTCCAGTGAAGTCACCATGGTTCTGTTCTAGGCACATTTTCTAAGGCTGCACCAGGTGCAATGAAAGTTATAATTTCACAGCCTGACGTCTTGTTCTTTCCCATAGTCAGCACAGCCTGAGAAACAGGGAATAACATCTTCTTACTGTCAAAACTGGGTGTACTGCTGGTAGTTGTACAAAATTACTGTCACATTTCTTCTTCACAGGTGATGAAGCAAATTAGCCATACACTAAAATTGGTCCTTAAATGATCCTAATAAAAGAAAGGACTCAGGCACAAAGTTTCTATAACGTAGCAAGTTATGTTGCATTAATCGAGCTATAGCGATGAACTACATGCTGATTTTTATGACAGATGCAAAGTCACTTGAGTTAATTTAGCCATTTTTCACGCAGGATGAAATGGTTTGAATAACATCGCCCGTGTGCCAGACTAGGAAAGTTCAGCCTCTAATTCAGCTGATAAATTAGATCACTTTTTTCAGACTATAGATAGTAGTGACCTTTTTGTATAGAGTATTTTGTTTGTATTTTCCTTGAATAAATTAAGATACTTTAGAAACTGTATTAAATTTGACCTTTCTGAAGAGTGAGGATAATTTATGCTTATACACAGATACTTTGTTTACTTAATGTCTGTAGCGTTTTAAAATCTAATCATGATCTTGAGCCTATAAGAACGGTACAAAATTTGGAGCTTTATAAAATTTGGTAAAACATGAGCAGTGGCTCAGTGTATCCCAGATTAGACAGCTGATCATGAATCTTCCCACACGGAAGATGACTGTAAGGTGAACCAACACATCAGCAAGCTACCGTACATCACTGGCTTTGCAGCAACTGGCTGTGGAATTGTTTGCTTCTCTCAAATGAGCCTTTCTAGCTATAGAAGGTAAGCTATTTTAAATTACTTCACACTTTTTAGGGGATAAGAGGGCACATGCACAATTACTGTGGGAAAATGATGTGTGGTTACTTCTTTTGTGCATAGAAACTCGAAAAGTGAAATTGATGGTAGAGCTGAGCAGTATCACAACCTTCCCTGAGGAGTACTAGCTGGGAAAGAGGAAACTACTGTAAATTATTAGGGGAAATTAAAGCAAATTAACATGACAGATCAGATGGGGCATCTTTTCCTTCTTAATCCCTAATTAATGATAAAACTATTTTTTCTTAACTCATTCTGAGAATCACAAGTTGCATCAAATAAGGATGCAATAGACTCATTTCATATAATCTCAATGTAGGTAAGACAATCTACCTTTTATTAGAGAACCCTTTTTTAGATATTTTGAGCAGCAAAGATATTATGTGTGGGGTTCCAACAAAACTGAAAACAATAAAGAATTGCGAGAATATTTGAGACATAGATTTCACAGATGTTAGATACATTAAGGTATCCATTCTTTATAGCATATAGAACCAAAAAAATTGTTCATACAGAAACTCCATATGAAGTCTTTCTATAAGCCAGATAATTCCAGTAAATGTCAGATGAGACTGTGTATATCTGTATAAGAGTAAAAGCTGACATTCAAGGTCATGCACCTCCTTTATTTATGCTGACTTCAGCAGAGCTAACTGTGGAGTAAAGCAGAACTGTGGAGTAAAGTGTGACTTAGTGAAGCACATGGCTGTGGGCATCCTTGGCATGGGGGACTTAAAATATAAAGGAGAATTTCAGCTTTCATTTTCCTATGAAGATAGCACAGAAAAAGAAACCCAGCTATTTCTGAGTGCAGGCTTATGACAGCAAAAACTAGGGCACCTGTCTGTAATGGTGTTGCCTACACTTTATTCAAAATCATAGGCTCTTCCCATAAAAATTCACTGCATTTCCTTTCCTCCCTGTAGTATATTTACCACTTAATATCAAGGAAGAAAGTAACAACAATGAACTTCAATATATACCCACAATAGTTGAAGTCAGAAAGAACTGCTATACCACAAGCTGCTCTTCTAAACTGCACACTAAGCACTGTGAAGACCTCAGAATCAAAAGCAAAACGATTTGCCACTGCTTGTGAGCACACCGCTCCAAAGAAGAGCACGTTGCCTTGCCAGTTAGGCAATGTTATGAGTTAAGCACACTTATTGCACCCATTTACACATTTTGATCTCTTAAGGTACCCTGGTTTCAACACTTCAACACTTTCATGTTACATATCAAGATTTTATAAACGAAAAGGGTAAAAATATTTTACATCAAATCAAATAATTATATAGACTAGACTAGACTATTTCAGTTGGAAGAGATCTACAGTGATCATCTAGTCCAACTGACTGAGCGCTTCAGAGTTGACCAAAAGTTAAAGCATGTTAGTAGTAACATTGATTATCCTCTCAGTAATGTTTCCTTTATACACTTCAAAATTCAGCCAACTTTAAAAAGATGAATTTTCATATGTCAGACCTTTCCAATAAAGTTATATCTTCCTGCAAAATTATAAGATTAAATAGTATAAGGCTAAATAATAATCCTTAAAAAATATGCAAGGGAACTGCAATCAGATTAATAACTACCATTTCTCTGTCAGTCTCTAGTTACACTGGATTGTACAGAAAATCTGGGCTGCTTTTCACTTACATGGAAGTGCTGCCTACACTTATAAAGACTACTAAAATCAGTTAGTATGAAATGCTCTCTAAAAGTCCAAAAAGTATCCAAAAATATATTTTAAGGATTATTGTAACAGTCAAAGATTAAGATTTCTGTGTTACTGTCTGAGATGAAACATGCTGATTTCTTGACTGCTGTATTATTTTGAAACTATGAACATGAAAGATTTCCAAAATTATTTCCCTCCCACAAACATATTTTTCTTAATCTTTTTAGTACCAATTCCTGGAACAAATCATGTTGTTTTAATTCAGGAAAGCAAGCAGAGCTTAGGCCAGCAATGTCAGTACAATAGGAACAATAAATCTCCGTCACACTTTAAACAAGAAAAGCCTTGCCTTTTAAGAAGAAGAGGTGAGATAACACAGCAACAGCTGTGTTCTTCTTAGACAACCCTGTCTTGGACACACTGATAAAAGATATCTTCCTTTTTGATCTGGATCCAAAGACTGAAGCTGTTTAAATGGACTTAGCATGCAGCTGTTGTGCCCCGTCCAAAACAGAAAACAGAGATCTGCACTAAGCCCTTAGTTGCAGAACTGCACCTTTGCTCTAGGCAGAATGCTAGTGGAAAACCTGCTACTTCGCACTTCTCCTGTTATTTTGTTGAGCACTGATTTATCTGACAAAGAACTTCTAGCCAAATGTCCTGTTAATCAAATAAGACCCTCTGTGCTGTACCCTTTCAGAGAAAATGTGGACAAAAATCCAGCAACAGTTAAGGGCATGAATAAATGAAGCTGAAGGATAAAAAAGCCTCAGCCGTGGCACTGTTTGTTGCCCTTCCAAGAAATTCTCCTATAAAGCATATTCAAGCAATGAAGATAAAATGTGAATGTTGAGTAATTCCACCCCTTTCTTAACATGCTCATATCAATTACAGCAAGCCTGTCTCAAAGACAGTCTGAAACAGACATGTCAGTACTGTTCTGGAGTACAATACACCTTCTTTGAAGGACATATATTGTTTAAAATGAAGAAGATGTATAAACAGGAATAAGGAGATGGAAGTGAAGCCAAGGAAAATATGGTGTAAAATTAAGAACACTTGATAGGATTTGAGTAATTTAATTCTATATGGCATAAATCAGTGGAATCTGTTTTGGACAGTGCCATCTGTCCCATGGCCAGTGTCACAGCTGGGACTGTGAAAAAATCCATCTTATTAATGAAGCTACACAAAGGCTTTGAACACTGTAAGTTAAAAGGAAGTTGGTTACATGGACATTCAAGTTCATGTATTTTGACCTTTTTTTTTTTTCTTCCACTCTTCAGTAAATATTCACAAACTCCTAGTAAGGAAGGGAAAAAAAATAAAAAAGGGTGAAAAGTAACAGCTAATCAAATTGTAAGATAGCAATGGAGTTAATTAGACACTCCTAAAGGGCCCGCAGGGATTCCTCAGGCCTACAAAGCTAGGTAGCCCTTCTTTGGTATCTCTCTTTGGGAGTTCCATCCTGTTTTCTTTGTCTCATGAGTGCTTTTCTGCACTACTTATGAGTGTGACTGCTTTATTACCTTTGTTTATGTGCTTCTCATTCATGTCCTTCTTCTCTGGCCACTTGCCAACCACAGAACAGCTTCCTATGTGCCATTTATCTTCCTAATAAGTTTCCTTCTCAAAACTCCTAGGCTCCCTGTGTGAAGGACTCACTATCTCCCCGTGGAAGTAGCTGTTGTTGTGCTTCCTTGACTCAGATGTTTGATCTTGTCTTTCTCTGATCTCTTTGAAATACTTTATTAATTCCAGAGGAAAGAGAATATCACCCAAATCCGTGTTTCTTTTTAAGTTCAGCCTAGGTGTTCTCCTGTTTTCAAGAAAGAATGTAGAATCTCTTGAAGTGCACTGTCAAAACCAGCTAACTGCTAACTAACCCTTGGTCATGAGAACGCAGCTACAAATTACATATGATTATTTGTTTTAAAGCTACAGCAGATTCTGAAATAATCACTGTGAAAGATCATGGCAGAAGAGTGATTCCTCTCCTGTTGTAGAAAACTGGTTTGTTCTAGTGATATCAATATCAAAATGTTTCTGTTTAGGAAATGGATTAGCACTGGTTTAGTCTGTTCAAATATTCCTAGAATCATAGGAAGGTTAGGTTTGGCTTGGAAGGGACCTTGAAAGATCATCTAGTCCACCCCCCTTGCCATGGGAGATGACACCATATCAAGATGTTTGTATAAGAATTAATGTTCTTCCAAAGTAATTAGTGAGGATTATTTTTTTGATCAGTGCAGGTGAGACTCCCTTGCATTGTTTCTATCTGTCTACATCAGGGAGTTAGTACAATTTCTAGCTTCTACTGTGCCAAAAACGTTTCCCTTCTGCCGCCGTGCCTGCGGGGAA
>JMFS01122918.1:0-26047 GCA_000699545.1 Podiceps cristatus
ACTTGCTCTGCCCTTACAGTGGGGGGGGGACGACTTACTACCCCGATTCCCACCTAGAGGTCCAGGGATGCGAGGTCCTGGGACTTGAGAATTAGGAGAATCCTGGCTGCCAGAGAAGACCGAGGCAAAGAACTCATTCAGTACCTCCGCCTTCTCCATGTCAGTTACAGCCAATTCTCCTTTCTCATTGACCAAAGGGGGGACGCTCTCTTTGACCTGCCTCTTCTGGCCAATGTACCTGTAAAACCCCTTCTTGTTGTTCTTAAAGTCCCTCACCAAGTTCAGTTCCATCTGCGCCTTGGCTTTCCTGATCCCATCTCTGCAATTCCGGACAGCATCCCTGTATTCTTTCAAGGCTACACTCCCTCGTTTCCAGAGCTTGTACTTGCCTTTCTTTTCCCTCAGTTTGGCCACCAGGTCCTTGCCTAGCCATGCTGGCTTCCTGCCTCTCCTGCCCACTTTCTGCTTCAGAGGGACAGAGAGCTCTTGAGCTCTCAGAAAGGCATCCTTAAAGAGTAGCCAACCAGTTCCATCTGATAAAGAATTTTTAAATTACCAAAATAATTTTGATCTTAATATTAAGTCATGTAATATAAAGTAAGCATCTAAAAGCATTATGTAGCTTTGAGTTACAATTGAATGCAATACTTAAAACATGTATAAATTAAATATACTTGAAGTTTTATACATCCTTTTGGGTTGACTCTTAGATAATGTGTTATTTGGAGTTTGGTAAACTTCATCCCTAAGAACATAACAGAGTATTTTTTAAGATGTAGTATGGATAATTATAAGGCATTTTAATGGATAGCATGTTTTTCACTTAAGAGGTTTAAGACACCCAGTGGTGTTTTACTGGCATTATTCCAAGTTCATGGGTGGCATTGTGAAAGTGCTCAAGGTCTGTGGTAAGGAAACTTCTACTTGTTGTATTTGATAGGTGGTGATTTTGTGGTTGGTTTGTATTTTATACTGGGAAATAGAACAGATACTTGCATAAAACATCTCATTAGAATGAAAAGAGGGATGGATGTACACAACTAAATACTGTTGGCTTTTCTGTGTGAATTACAAGTACATGCTATTTTCTTTGTGACTACTTTCACCCATGCAAAGGCATCTGCAGATATCTCACAATGAGTGAAGGAATGCAGTATTTAACAGCATCATGTAGTGACGATTATGCAGCCAATGCTAAGATAAGGGGCAGGAATTAAGCAACATTCCAGAAAACAGACTCCATTTTTAAGTTACTCTTTTAAAAGAATTGCCTCTTCACTGTTTACCTAGATACTCTTTTTATTGCACATGTGAAGCTAGCTGGTGTTCCCATGTCCCTTTTTCTTAGAAGGTCAAATATTTCTTTTCATATTTGATAAGCTAAACAGTGTCTGAAATATGAACCATAGGGTGATTTGCAGTTGAGGTAAATCAGTCAGACTCAGCTGATGCCCATGGAGTTAAATTGATTGACACACCCCACAGGTTAAGTTTCCAGTGATATATCTAGCATTATGTTTGCATCAGTGGTTAATAATAGATAAGAACAAGCAGAAACAGAAGGAAAATATTTGCCCACTATTAAACAGGAAAGGTGAATTGCTCACAAACAACGCTGAAAAGGCAGAGGTTCTCAACACTTTGTTCATTTCTGTCTTTAGCAGCACTGTTGGGCCTCAGGCCTTGGGAAGAAAAATCCAGGTTGATGCAAACACAAACCCACTGTCTATGAAGGAAGAGTCGATATGTGAACTATTATAGGAGCTTGAGCCCTCAAACTGACGGGCCCTGACAATGTCCACCCAAGGGTGTTAAAGAGAACTGTCTGACGTTGTTGCAAGGGCAATCTCTGGAATCTGTGAGAAGTCGTAGAGATCGGGGAATATCCCAGAAGACTAGCAAAAGGCTAATGTCACCCCCATCTACAAGAAGGGCTTAAAAGGGGATCCAGAAAATTATAGGCACATCAGTCTTACTTCAGTCCTTGGGAAAGTTATGGAACAAGTCCTCCTGGGAGTTATCATAAGTCAAATGAAGCACATGCTTGGGAAAAGCTAGTACGGATTCACCAAGGGCAAATTGTGCTTGACAAACTTGATTGCCTTGTATGACAAAGTAACCTGCTTGGTTCATATGGGGTGAGTGGTGGACATTGTTTACTTGGATTTCTCCACATGGTTTTGCACAGCCTCCTCCTAGAGAAACTGATGCAGTACAGTCTAGACAAGTGGTCTGTGGGGTGGGTGGGGAACTGGCTGACAGGCCGCACCCAGGGGGTGGTGGGAAATAGCTCCTTTTCAAACTGGCAACTTGTCACAAGTGGTGTCCCCTAGGGATCGATATTGGATCCAACACTCTTTAATATCTTCATAAGCGATCTGGATGACGGGATCAAGTAGTGCCCAAGTTTGCCAACAATACCAAACTGAGTAGGGAAGTGGACAGTTTGGAAGGAAGAGCCACCCTGCAGAAAGACCTGGATAGGCTGGAAGAGTGGGCTAACAAGAACTTTATGAATTTCAATGAAGAAAAATGTAAGGTCTTGCACCTGGAAAAATATAACCTATTAGTGCAGCGCAGGCTGGGATCTACCTGGGAAAGATGGAGAGTAGCTGGGGCCCTGGGGAGCAGCTCTGTGGAAAGGGACCTCGGGGTCCCAGTGGACAACAAGCTCAATGTGAGTCAGCAGTCTGCTGCTGTGGCAAAGCAAGTCAACAGGATGCATCAATGAGGGTATCACCATCAAAGAAGTAGTTATCTCACTCTACTCAGTGCTGGTCAAGCCACACCTGGAATGCTGTGTTCAGTTTTGGGCCCCTCTATACAAAAAAGATGTCGACAGGCTGGAGAGGGTCCAGAGAAGGGCCACAAAGATGATCAAAGGACTGGGGAGCCTGCCATATGAGGAACGGCTGAGAGAACTGGGTTTGTTCAATCTCGAATAAAGAAGGCTTAGGGAAGACCTTCTCACAATGTTCCAGTATCTAAAGGGTGGCTGCAAAGAAGATGGAGACTCCCTTTTTACATGGAGTCACATGGAAAAGACAAGGGCTAATGAGTACAAGTTACTCCTGCGGAGATTCCGATTGGACACAAGGGGAAAATTTTTAAAAATGAGAACAATCAGCTGTTGGAATAATCTCCTCAGGGAAGTGGTGGATTCCCCAACATTGGACAGTTTTAATATTCATTTGAACATGGTGCTCAGCCATCTTGTCTAGACTGTGCTTTTGCCAAGAAAGTTTGGATCAGATCATCCTTGAGGTCCCTTCCAATCTGTTGTTCTATGGTTCTATGAAGAATGGCAATAAGAAGTTTGTATTGGTAATTTGGAATATGCACTCACAATATATTAATAATATTTTGAGACTATTAATATTATTTCTTACTAATCTTATTGAGATGTTGATCCATTCCCCATTTAGACAGTTATAAGACTCGTTTATTCTTTTAAGAAGAAAAACCATCATAATATAAGTCTGTGTATTTTCTTATTGTATAAATAAACAAAGGTTTTCAAGAGTCCCATGTTGTTAGACCCAGTTTCATAATGTGGAAGCACATTATTCAGACATATTCTGTGATTTTATACAACATATGTAAAATAATAGTTAGTATGAAGAAAACCTAAAAATTCACACAAGTCTTCTAGAATTTCAGACCATTAGTCTGACCTTTCTGGTCTAAAGATCATTCAATAATACATTATTTCCAGCATGTTCTAATTTCCACTCATAGTAGGGGTATTTCTTCTGCACAGTTTCTATTTCTCTATTTCCCCTTTTTTTTCCTATTTTTTCTTTGTAGCAATGAACCCTAGAAAAATGGTTTTGCTACCAATATTTGTTCATCTTCAGTACACAGGAACTGTTAGGAAGTGGTGGCTAGAAGTTAGTGCTGTCAGGCGTGGAATGGGTAAGAACCCAGTGATACCAGAATGCTCCAGCCATCTGTCCTCTTCCAGTACAGGAAAGTATTCCTCTCCTCCTCGGTCCTTAGGCAACACAGCACTAAAAGCATTTCTTAATATGGATTCTCTGGATTACTGGATTCAAATAATAATAATTGTAATGGACATTTGCCTTGAGCAGATTACAACTATGAATCCTGAAAATTTTTGCCTAAAACAAATTGCTGTGCTCTGATTCTTTAATATATACCCACCTGTAGGGTCTAAATCTAATTGCAAACTTAAACACAGCCAAGTGTGAGAAAACATAGGATAGAAGGGGAAATAGATGATAAGGTAATGAAAGTAAGTCTATCTGGTGTATAAATGCAACAGGCAATATATCTTCTAAGGGCTGCTTTATTTATAAAGAAGAGATTGTTTTTGGTATTGAGGACAAAAAAAAAAAAAATTAGGAACCCACAGTTTGGTTCACGTTTCATACAATACCTTTGTTTTCTTTTGTGTTACAGAAGCCACTTAACTTCTCCTTACAGTTTTTCCTCTTGAACATTTGCTGTGTGGAAGATACTAGAGAGGCATCACCTATCTATCTCTTATGATAGAGCTTAAAACTAAACCCAGATGCTACTGTGACTGAGTCCATTGGCTGTCATCAGCTCAACTACATTCCCCAGTAAAATCTTCCAGTTTTGCTGCCTCTGCTTTCACCATTTATGAAGGTTCTTTGACTTCACCAGGGCAAAGCCCTAAACTATAATTCATTTTCAGAAATCTTCTCCATAATGTTCAATTTGTATTTTTTTTTTTTAAACTTCTGTCACAAAACTTCTTGCAGATGTTCTGTGGAACTGCCATAATATTTTCATTTCTTCCTTAGTCCTCTCAAATATACCCCTGCCAATGTTAGTACAGAAATATGTGGGTTAGAGGGAAATACTGTATTTCTTAAAAACCTTTAATTGCTCCGTACGCTTACTATTACCAGAGAGAAAAAAGTATTCCTGGGAATGGGTTCTTGGTAGGCAAAGGCACATCATCATCTCTGTGTCTAAAAGACAAACTTTATTTTCTGCTTGAATTAATGAACTACTGCTGCTGTATGTGCACTCTGGAAAAGAAAAAATAAAACTCTTCACAAGCCTGCAAGGCTTTCTGAACTGCATTTGTTACAGTGCTAAAACAAACAGTGCTGCTGCCAGTTTGCATTGAAAATGTTTCCTTATTTAACTATGTGCCAGTTATAATCAATAATTAGCATTGGTTGCCCTCCAAAGTCTTTCTACCTATTAAGCCTTTTATATAAGGATTTAATAAGTAAAAAAGATTTTGCCATGTCTTATTTGAAGCAGATAGGCCATAGAGTTTCAATGGTCAAAAATGTGTCTTACCTTAAAAGTTATTTCATTTCAGTCACGCAATATGATACAATTCTCTTGGGAATTTTATAAAACAAGGTGTTACTTGTATAATTATTCTATAAAGTACATTGGATTGTGACTATGGAATTTGTACTACTTTTATCTCTGCTTCTTTAGCACTAACTAAAGCTTTGAATGTATCATGGGTCACTGAATGTTTTCACAAATAAATAACCTGTATTAAAATGTTCTGTTCTTTTCCATTCATAGTGCTTCAGGATCCAGCCATGTTTACTGAGGTGGTCATGTGGATGTTAATTTCTCAGTTTGATTGTGTATGCCAAAAAAATTATATTGTATATGGAAAAGAGAACATGATCCCTTTCACAATAGTAAAAAACAGAGGCTTCACAGCAAAACTCAAGTGTCAGTTGGGCACTGATCCTGCTGTTGACTTCAAGCATTTGGAATGCCAGCTTCCAGGCTGTTAGGATTAGACCTCAAGTTTTTCCAGTATCTGTATTGGTCCCTCAGAAACCATAACCCAAAGATCCCAGAAGAATACATAAGTTATAATTATGCCTCTGTTCAAACTCATTTACTTTTGCCACAGCAGTGAAGTAAGATATAAATAGGATTCATTCCTCTTGTCCATCCAAAACTTTGTTTCTTTCTTTTTCTTTCTTTGTGTATTATTTCAACTCATCCTTTTTTTTTTTTTTTTTTTTTTTTTTTTTTTTTTTTTTTTTTTTTTTTTACCCCCTCTTTTTTTTTTTTTTTTTTTTTTTTTTTTTTTTTTTTTTAACAGTCACAGCATGAAGAAGTGCATGTTGTAGTAGTCTATACAGGGTTTAAACTAGAGAAAATGGTTCAGGGTTATGTGCCCATGCCATCATTGTGCTATTTCATAGCCGAGTTTATGGCTGTTTTGTGATACCCTGTCCTTTTGGAAACAAAGCAAAAAGCAGTGAGGACACAGAAGTGATTTGGTGTCTTTTATTACCAAAAAACCTCAGACAGAAACCTGCCTCACCCAAACTTCATCAAACTTCAGATTAAGAAAAAAAAAAATCTTGTCCTTTACAAATGATCATCTTGTTATGGTAAACCTATCATATAGATACTTCACAGAATGATGGAGTATCCCAAGTTGGAAGGGACTCATAAGGATCATTAAGTCCAACTCCCAATGTTTCTTTGCCCCAGCTTCTAAAGCTACTTTGATGACAGCATTAGAAAACAATCATAGGACACGACTTCCAGTTAACTTTTCAATCATTTTAAAATTTGCTATTATAAAGAGACTTTTTTCCTTCATAGTTTGCAAATATGCAAGCTACAACTGCTGATTTTCATAATATTACAGAGCAGTGCCTTCTGCATCATTAATAACCAGAAGCTTCAGCCTTAAAATTATTGCTGAATGACACAAACATTGGAAGCTCTGTTCAGTTTATGTAAGCACAGGTATTCCCTGGCATTTCAGAGGTGCTAGGATACTTGAGTTGTCCTTGTGGGCTGGTATGTAGGACTGAAGACCTAGGGAAGGCCCACACACTTCTTAAGTGGTAGCCAAGGTCAAGTGGATAACGACATTTGAAGTGCCCAGGACATCCCTGGGCAATTCAAGTGGCTCTTGACATAAACTCCACATAATCTCTTTAACTGCTCTATGTTCTTTGCACAAATAGTAGTAGGGTTGGCTTTCTCTCACACAACAGAGACAGTTGTCAGAAACCTCAGTGGCCATAGTTCCCCGGCTTGGTGCCTCTGCCAGTCTCAGAGACTGAAAAAAACCCTGAACCCCAAACCCCATTTGTACTCTACTAAAGGCTCTTCTACCATGCAAAGTAACAGCCAGAGCGCAGTCCTGTGACTGAGTTACCACAAAACCCCTTTAGCACAGAATATAATACTGCTGATGCTACTGCATAGTCCTGAATCCAATGTCCAGGCCTTTCCAGAATAGTAAATAATCCCAGATGTAAAACCAAGTGAGATCATCATGATTGATATCACCCTACAATGAATACCAGAAGAATTAGTAATGACCAGCCACTTGCTGCAAAGTGTTAGAGAGATATGTCTTTTATACTTTATATGCAATAAAAGATGTGGCTGGAATGCAAGACAACATTGGTTTGATTCCCTGCACCTGGAGGCTTGGGGCTGTTTGTATCTTTCTCCTTTTCATGTCAAATGCGGGTGTCCTCATCCTGTTTCTTATTTTTTACAACGTGTGTTTGTTCATTTTTTATTTAGTCTTTGCATGGGCAAAGGCATTTAAAGTAATATCTCATTCCCTTTGTGCTTTATTTACACACGACACACACTCACACCATAGTTGTAATGGTCTGGAGAATAATGATTCAGTTCATGAAAACTCTCAATGTATGACATTTGTTTTTATTCTGCATGGGAACTAAACCAAAACAATCCTGAAATGTTTAAAAAAAAAAAAAAAAAAAAAAAAGTGTCAAAACAGATGTTTTAAGAGGGGGAAAAAAGAACAATGTTTTTAGCTTTTCTCATTCTGTTGGTCTCTGTGTCAGCAAAAGTAATCAGAGAAATATGTATTTCAAAGATTGCCTACATAACAGACCACTGAAAGTAAAACACTTCTAGTAAAATATCCTAGTTTTGCGAGTGAATAGTTCAATCAAAATATATTATCTCAATATTCCTATTAGGTATGTCTATAAACACTTCATAACACATCCTCATACCTTTCCCCCACAACAGACATAACACATGTATCTGTTTCAGTATAAACACATTAAACTGTTCACAGAAACATAAATATATTTGTCACCACAAGACAGTCGTTTACACTTTGGTATATGTACAAATTTAACACACATATAATGACACGTGTAAAGGAATTCATCAGCTCACTTCCTTTTTCCTGACAGGCACATTCTTTGCACCTTCTCATACTGGTAATAGGAATCTCCTGAAGGATGTAAGGCAGAGGTACAATAGCAATATGGAGGTCAGTCAAATCCTGCTGTAAAGAGCAGCAAAATATGCCCCAATCTTTGAGTGCTTAAATGTGATCAACATCACAAGTCAGAATCATATAAAAGATACATGCCAAGGTCTCTTATCTGAATAAGTGATAGACTTTGAAGGAAACCATTTCCTTGTTACTAACCTATATCCAGATCATGTCTTTATGAAACAATATTCATACAGGGTCTCTACAAAGACTTCATGTTCTTATTTATCCGTCAAAGAAGAGTGTTTATCCTCTGTGGTGAAAACAAGAGGAGTGGGTCAACTTCATAGTACTTCAGCAGTATTTTTGAGGACTCTCTTCTTCCCAGGAGCTCCCTGTTAAAGGGCTTCCCTGCTACAGAAACAGTAGGAAAGAGAGTAAGAATCATATCCTGTTTTGGTAGCTTGGGGGAATTAGCAATGCTCCCTTTCACATACAGCTAAGCTACACCAACAGCAGTCTGAGCAGTTAAAAAAAAAAAAAAATAATCACACTGTCTACTGTGTACTAGAGTTCCTGATTTGAGTAGAAATAAATACTGCTTTCTTAAAGGAAATTCCGCATGAAAATTGTTGCAGTTGGAAGCTAAAGCATGGTCTAAACATAGTTTTTTAACTGGTGAAATGCAGTTGGCTAAGATCTTTTTTTTTCCCCTTTAAACTGAGATTTGTGCAATTTAGTGCTAGTTATATCAGTTCTAGTTCCTGGAGAAGAATAAATAAACTGTAGTAGTGAAAGCAATTTCATACCATTATGCCAGCAATCATAGCCACACTTAAGGGATTGCACTACATAAGTCTTTTGATATAGTCATAACAGTACAACTCTTGTGTATAAACAGAGCCTTTTAGAATATGGCAAGTATCCTGCTGATCTGTACTTGTTACTGGTATTAACTGGCCCCCTCTAACAGAGCCTCCACATTATTTGTAATATTTCTGCTTGCATTTTATTACTTCCTATTCCTATCACAGCTAAGTAGAGAAGTTGTGAAAAGAAAAGCTTTAAAAATAATTAAATTAATTATTTGGTAAGTGTATTGTAACCTCATAAAATGTTGATTCACCTCTTGATGAAGCTTTTCGAGTAGTGATCAGTAAAGGATTTGGTAGTATAAAGAGTGAAGTAGATTTTAGACTTACCAGAACCAGTTTGCACATTACTCCTCTGTATCTTTACAAGCAGAGGAAATTCTTCCATTCCCATATTCCGTCCTATATATGCCCCTCTCTTTAATGTGTCTCCTTCTAAGTAGTCTACAACTTACTTGCTTTTGTGGGGCAAGTTAGCTTCTTCCTGCTAAACTGAGCGTAAAATCAAATCTAGTTTCCACAAGCATTGTAAGCAAAAAAATTTCTTTTTTAAATCACACTTTACAAAGTATATTTGGCTATTTGCTAAACGTCTAAACAGGCTGTTGCTTATTATGGACAAACAGCCTTGTCTGCATAAAACTTAATTATGACAGAAACACCATTAAACTCCTTGATTTTTCCATCTGTCTTTTGACTTCTCCCCCTTAAGCAATGGTAAAAGCATCAGATTCAACACTGTTTATAACAGTTGGGTTTTTCTGCCAATCAATTCAAGACAAAAAAAAAAAAAAAAAAAAAAAATTGACATTATAAAAAAAACCAGGCCCCTGTTAATGTTAACCAGTACAGGAACCTAAACTCTTGTGATACATTTTAGCAATTAATTATACTATCAGGCTGTACATACTCTAAACACAAGCTGGTAAATTGACAGGTTTCCTGGGACAATTTTTTCTTTTTGGTGTTAAAGCGCATAATCTTTGTTAAGCAGAATTACTGTTTTTTACAAAAGGATCTTGATTGGTCAATAAAGCTTTTGAATTACAATGCTGACTCTAAGCCTCCCTTTTAATGTCAACAAGCAAAGATATAATTCTATGTGACAATGCAAGAAGTAAGGAAAAAGGATGCACAATGGAAAAGTGAGGTGGTATTATACCTTAAGCATTTCCAGATTGGATGCTTCATTTTTGCTGAAGACTAGTTACAAATAACTGAAATCTGGTAGCAGTTTTGTAATCTCTTTCTGTTGCACAGATGAAAACGTTTGCGAAGTATTTTTTGGCAATCTCATCAAAGTGAAAACTTATGCAGACTGTTGAGAATGAACTTTCCCATTTGAACTCTTCCAGAGTTCTTTACAGGTTCTCATTGCAAGGTACAGGTCTAGGTCTTTGTGAATAAAGCCAATCCAATAACGTTGTTGGAATTTCTTTTTCTCAGTTTGCTGTGTGCTGACTTTCAAGATCATTAAATTAGCTTCAGCATTTCAAGAGGCTAGGAGTTCTTAGGTGGAGAGATGGAAGATCATAGCAGTCAGACAAAGGATGTAAGCAGTGCATTAAAAATTAACCAAGTTGTCCTGAACTGACTACCTACCGCTTTGGAAAGTTCAAAAAGGAAGTGTTGTTCCATATAGAGACAACAATAAAGGCAATAATAAGCTTTCTTCCTTGGACATGAAAGCAGACAAATACAGTTTCCTCTCATCTACCATAAAAATAAGAAAGATCATTTTGTCCAGTTCTTATGGAGCAGAAAATTCACATGGGAAATTAAACTCATGGTTTGGGTGGAATCCTAGATGCTTCCTCACTGACTTATTAGAAGCAGGATTTCACCTCTAGTAAGAAAAAGTAATTTTCCTATAGTAACACTAATAAAAACTAGTTGTGATTTTTATAAATGTCATGATTATTAAAGACATAACATTGACAAAATATTTATGAGTATTTTTACCTCTTCTTCAATGTTTCATGGTGTCCTTAGGTTTTGGTTTTTGCAAGATTCGAAGGTTAAATTTTTTTTCTTTTGTCATAAACATGACATTTACAAAAGTTTCCTTGTAGAGTGAGTTTTCTGTTCTGCAGTTTGTATAATATAAAATGTTCTTTTGGTATCTTTCTGCGTAGTAGACTCTTCATCATGGAATTGAACAGTTTTGGCTAAATTTGCATGAAATTTCAAAGGCAAAACAAAACCAGCTTTTAAAACCAACAATTTATAAATGGATAAAATAGATAATCAATAGCACTTCACATAGAAAGTAAACTTCCCAAAAGTGAACAAAGCTATTAGAATAAAATACGTTCCTCAAGGCCCAAGAAAAATGATGTTTTTAAGTGTATTTGGTGGGAAAAACTAGTAACAGTGTTGGCCAGTAGCAGAATGAAAAGATAAAACATTCTTAGTAAAAATTAAAATGCTAGCTTTTAGTAAATCTCATCTTTATTTTGAAAGAATAAAAACTATATGCTTATGAGTGATGAAGTACTCTACAGTCCATTAGCAGCTGAGTAGACTGTTGATCTTGCGAACAGATAGCTGACTAAATGTCTAGTCCAATGATGATAATTAACTATGTGTTCTAAAATACTAAGGACATTCTAGAAATCTAAACAAATACTTGTTACCGTAATTTTCCAAATGGGCAGTCAAGATGACCTAAGCAACTATAGACAGATATCAAGCTCAGACAGCTTTCTACCAATAAATAATTAGGAAATGCGAGAAATAATTAGCATTAGTTAATGTACAATATTTAAATACATCTTCCTAAATAAGAATGAATCATTCTGTTTTACAAATATGCACTAGTTTCATATTTTGATGGAAAAAGTACACTTAGACATGCTGACATGCATTTGACATTATTACATGTGAACTGCTTTATCAGCGAAGATAAAGCACATATTCCATAGTATTTGTGCTGTCCAGCTGAGGGATCTTAAAACATAGATGTCCTATAAGAATCAGAATTGAGTGAGGGTGTTTTAACAGGGCAGTAATAGAAGCAGTAACAGTAGGATTGACACTATTCAGTATTTTTGTCAGTGACATGGGAATTAAAGTTAAAATAATAGCCGATAAAATTAAAGAAAGATTGAGGAAGCAGTAAATAATTATAGACACTATAGTAGTTATATGGAACCACCTGGAGCCATTGTCTGATAAATTGGAACTATTTGGACAAAATGAATTTTAATGCGGTTCACTGTGTAAATTTAAATCAAGATATTCACAGCATCTTACTGGTTGTTGACTAATCTGTTCAAATTAAGCTACTCAAAAGAGGCAACCAGTTACTTATTAACTTTTATGCAATATCTCCACTAGTGAACTAAGCAGGACTAAGGTTGGACTTGAATGTACCATTTAATTGTGAAGAGATTGGCTAGAATTCTCTGTCACTAGTGCCACCTCAGGTAAAGCTCAATCATGCCTACCTTGCAGATCTTTTTCAGTTGTATTCATAACATCGTATGTGACACCATACTAAATATTTTTTGAAAGTCAGACAGTTTAGATCTGTCACATTTTATTTATGTAATGGTCATTCTTGTTGAGGAAACATAGGCAATTTCTTTTAACAGAACCTCTAATACTGTGGCTATTACTCTGCATCAGTAAAGTATCTGACTGAAAGCCTGTGTGAAGTACCCTCTAAAAAGAGATTAAGGCAGGCCTTTCTACATTTTTAAAAGGGAAAGGGGGAATGTGAAATAATTTGAAAAGGTGTTGGCCTAACAAAATACTGCTACCACATTATAGGCTAAATGTTTTATACGATTGGAAAGGAGTGACATGCTATTTCAGCTTTTCCAGTAACTGCTTTCGAGTATTTGTACCATTTCCTCTGGGTAATGTTCTGAGCTGCAATCAGTTCCTTAAAGTGCTATTCCCGCTGATTTGTGCAGAAGGTCAGTAAAGGCAAATACCACCTTTTAAAAGCATATCGAGTTTCATTAGTGTAGTTCTTTTCTTACCCCTAATTGCTTGGAAGTCTTTTGGCTGTGTTTTGAACCATAGAGATGTAATTTGAAGATGTTCTAATATAGTATATATCACTTTAAGAAGACAAAAATTAGGTACCACAAGCATAGGTCATATTTGCAGTTTGTACAAAGTAGTTTAGCATTATTGACCTACTGGAGACAGTTGACTTCAATTTACATCCAGTAGTTTTGTTAAAATTACATTCCAGCACAGTTAGCCAGATTCAGGATTCAGATTTTTACCAAAAAGGGGCCTTTTTAGTGATAGTCAGTTTTATAATGGACATCTGTGTGCATATGGATATGTGTATACCATTTCTGGACATTTCTGCATCAAAGCAATTGGTTGTGCAGTGAAATGAACTTCATTTAAAACTATCATGCAGATGCAGAAAAAACTGAACCATGGTTTACAGTCAAGCTTCCCACTTTCTTGTACAAAATATCAAAGAAAATCATGGTATGTTTGTATCCCAAAAGATGCTGGATAGGCAGGGACCTTTCTTAGGTATCTCTCATTTCTTAAGTGAAATAAGATCTAATCTGCCTTCATATTACTGCCTTCCTTTATTTCTACTTTGGTCACAAGATTTTTTTTCAGTCATTTGATAAAAGCACTAGAGTTGCTTGTTCTGTTAAAAATATATATATAATATTTCAAAAACATTTTGAATTTTCACTCAAAAAAATGAGGAGGCAGAATGAAGCACATTCTTAAAACTTTTATTTTTTTTCCTCTTCTCATGTAGAGGTTTGGCCAGGCCTACAGGATGAGAATCCATCTGTCCTATTTACCAGGCCTGAACTTTTCAAAGTTTTAAATCGAGGGGTTTAGCTTAAATTAACCTGAGTACAGAATTCTTACCAGCATGGTTGAGATTTAGTCACTTAAATGTTAATAGGTCAGTCTTAAATTAATGAAATTTGAACCAGTTTTTCAAAAAGCTTAGCACAAGATTTTGTGTCATGAAAATAACATTTACTGAAGTATTTTTCAAATTGTTTGCAATTTCTGTTTTGCTGGATTTTTTTTTCTTTAAATCATGGACCCATAGGATCTGTGGTATTTTGATGTACTGGCATAATGATTTACAAATAAATATAGTAAAAAACAAAAAATGCCTATAGATATATTCATAACAACATATTCTTAAAAATTAACTAAGCTTTTCCAGGTTTTGGAGCAAACACCTCTGGATTCAGTTTTGCCCCAGTTACAGATCAGGAATGGTCTCATTTACTTCAATGACTTATTCTATTTCTACAAAATAATGTGAACACAAATTAGTTCTGGGCATAACACTTTTCTCCTTATGCATTTTGCAAATAATGGAAATGTCTTGGTGAATTTAACAGCACTGCTGTCCTCACAGGGAGTGATTCTGTGCAGGTCTCTTGATGCTGAATAGCTCAGAGGAAGCTGTTATAATTTATAATACCTTTCAAGAACAGCCTAGATTTAAGTCCAGGGCTCAAAGACTTGAAGCTATTTAAGCCATCTTTACCCTATTATCAATGTCTGATCATAAGATCAGGCATCTTTTTTTGTCCCAGTATTATATACAGGTACTATATAGTTACACTGATGTAACTTCTAATGTAAACAGCGTTCTGTTGATTTTAAAGTGCTTTGTAATGTCCTCATACAAAGAAGCTGTATTCCAGCCTGTGTTTTACCACAACAGGGACACTGTATTGTTAAAATTGCACAGGCAGAATTAAAATACTATTAAAATAGTACAAATTTTAATGTAACCAAACCCAGACAAAAAATTTCAGAAAATTGCACTCTGAATTTTCTTTCCCACATCTGCTAGTAACATGCTGAAGGACTCATGGTAAATCATTTCCAATCCAAATGCAATTAGTTTATGTTTTTATAAAGAAAAAAGGAAAAATGGTAACAGAAGCAACTTTTCATATTATTTACCTAAATATTATGATTCATTAGGAGAGTTATTTTTTGGTAGGATAAAAATAGCATTGATTTTTCTTTTTGATATTACACTTCTGAATTAACAGAAACATGAAATATATTAACGTGCAAAATCTAAAATTAAAAAGTGAAATTTATATTCAACTTCAGGCATCATTCTTCTGTTATTTTTATTTAAAGCTAGCTCTGCTTGGAATGTGCCGGCTCAACGGCTAATATATCTGCTAGTTGAACAGATACTTCAGTAACAAGCATAAGGAATTCAAGGTGGATTTATTGGGACAGCCAGAAAGTGAGAACCATCTTAAAATACTTTAAAAATTACAAAGTTATATGAGCTAAAGGTGGGGGGTGAGAGTAGAAAAGGACTGAAATTGGCCCGGGGTAAAGACAGGAAAATGGAATCATAAATCACATAAGACAGCTGTGTTCTTTTATCCATGGATCCAGATGTTCCCACTAAATGTGTAACAACTTCAGAATTATTTTACAAGGAGGAGAGGGACTGTGAATATTCTATTTCTCTCTTTTTTAAACAACACTTGCTGGGAATCTTTGATGCCAAGTAGAAACTTTGACCTATGCTTGCAGGAGAGCAGTGTCTAAAAAGAGTTCTTAAACATAGCTCCTAACCAACCTGGATTATGATATGATTTAAACATCCAATGCTAAAAGGCTAAAGTCACACTGGAATCTTTTTGAAAACAGTGGCTAGAATCGAATCTCTGGTTGAAGCATCTGGATGATACAAGACCAGATACCCTCAAAGAAGAAGGAAAGGAAAGAAGGAAAACTTCTCTCACTTTTATAAACATTTCTTTATTACCTAGAAGTAAAAGTTAATCATACTTTTTTTCTTTATGTTAGTTTCCTTCTATAACCTGGTTTTGAAACTTAAAGACTACTACCTAGAGCTATTTTGTAGTCATCTGGAAAGATACCTTATGCTGGTGATAAAAAATAGCAAGCTGTTGGGTATTATTAGGTTATTTCTGTAGTTACAACTCTGAGACTGAAGACAGCTATTAGGTGATTATCACACCATTGTTTGCTGAAGAGGGGAGAGGAGGATGAGTCTCCATTAAATCGTCAAAGATATGAATGTTCTTTTAAAAAGTGCAGATATTTTATTTTCTTTTTAATTTGATCTACAGGGACCTGAGCCACTATTCTCAATTTAGCTCAGTGCAAAAATACAGAGAAAAAGAAGATACATGTATCTCTGTATTCAGAAGTTACTGTTGAAGTCATAGAGGTAAATATGAGCATCCCCACTGAAGCATCGTGAAGCTGATTCTTTTCATTGAAGAAATGGGATCTTTTGGTTAAAAATTATATGACTTTTCTCATGCTAAATTCCACAGAAACTTGAGTCACTGTAAACTTAAGGGTACTTTTTTTAAGTTTGTTCTCTGTAGGTCAGAGCATGATAAAATTGAATGTGATATCGGGTCTCTATAGAGTCTTTCTGTGTCTTTACATAAATGCAGCCACTTCACAGCAGTAGAGGTCTTTGCAAGATTTATCATGAATTGAGATGTGAGCATTTTTAAATATGTTAGAAAACATTGGGTCCATCATGTGTTCCTTGGCAGATTTTTTTTTATTATTTTTTATTATTTTCAGTGAAAATAATTGTTTATCAATTTGACAGGTCTCTGCTATATAAAATGTATTGAACTTTATGCTGTTATATAAAGTAGTTAGGAAGATTTTTTTTTATAATTTTTTTTCTTCTTTTAGATATGTTCCCTCAAAATTTTTAATGGGGACATCAGCTACAAAAATATAATGTAACTACCTTTTTAATATAAATTTTGAATAAATGGCTTAAAAGTCCCAGAGACCTCCTGAAGAGTTTGGAAAAAAGTTTGGAAAAGCCTGTTTTCTTTCTGACAGACCTATTTAGGTGTATACCAGCTCTGGGAGATCAGTAAAGTAAGCAAGCTAGCTTTGTAGATTTTTCCAAAAGGGCTGGTTATTTTCAGACACACCCATTTCTGACTACAATAGCATTCAACACATGAACAGCTTATAACTTTCAAAAATCTTATTAGATCTAAGGTTATTGGTTTGGCTGGTGAGTATTTTTTAATTCTCACCTGTTTTAAAAACCTCACCCAGTTTACAAATTCTTCTTCAGTTTGTATATTATATTCTGTTATTATAGGCAAAGGACTGAAAATTCATCATTTTCAATCCTTAATCACATTTTGTTACTTTTTCAAGGTATTATCAATGTGTCAGTGTTTACTTGATATGTCTTGTGAAAAGGCTTTGAATCACTCTTTGCATAAAAAGCTAGGTATGTGGCAATTAGAAAATGTGTGTGAGTTTATTTACAAAAGCTGGAGCAACCTGCTTAGAGTTATAGTGAGTAGTGGTGTGATAAACACCTTTGTTAAAGATGGAAAATGCATAAGGAAAAGCACAAGAAGAATGTACTGTGGGAGGAGTGAATCAGATGGATGAGGAGTTTCTAAGCAGCTCCAGCATTCTGCTCAATATAAGGAAAGGTTTATTTAACTTCAGAAGGGATGAAAATAGAAAAATCTAAGATTAATTTTAAATCCTGTGAACTTTGACATGGCCTGAATATCAAACTTTGCAGTAGGTCAATCTAAACTAGTGTAATAATCTGAATATATGATCACAGAAGGAAGAAACAGATACCAGCCTAGAATATTGCTAGTTATTTTTCATCTAGGTATATGAAATACATTAAAAATAAGATGTGCTTTTGTGACTGAGAGGAGGAAGTGGCTCAAAGCAATAAATTGGGGGGAAGAGCTACCTGTGTTACTGCCCTTCATCACTTAGACAACTGCAGAAAACATCCCGACACATATTCAACCAGGTGCAAATGAACTAGGTTGAAACATGTTTATATTCCAGCCAGAATCATACTTCAAGTAGTGTCAGCTTAAGTAATGTGAACAGTATAGTGAGTTGAAAAACTGAAGACATATTAATGATATTAATGAGTTAAACTTGAGATGGTCATTTTCTCTCATGGAAAACAGACATTGTTGGGGAAAAAAGTGGTTTAATAGTTCTCAGTGCTAATGATGTGAAATGGGGAGTGATGGGAAAAAAAAAGACTATGTAGTAATCACTAAGAGTACATAAGACAGCCTTGAAAATTAGAGGGAAGGAAGACTGGAACTGAAATAATTCTTAAAAGGTAGAGAAAATCTCATTAAGAAGAAACCTACAGTAGGGGGGAGGCTGATGGAGACAGCAAAGGACTATTGGAAAGAATCTTTAATAAAACAAGGACTCTGAGACTGAATTGCTCAGTGACCTGTGGGGCTCAGTTACTGGGCTCAGAGGTTTAGGGCTAAGTGACACACTTTCAGGAACAGATGTTGCTAATAATAAGAGTTCATATACCTCAAAAGTGCTGAGGGTCAAAGGAATGACCCTCATGGGCAGTGACTCATGGTATCACTAGACTGAATGTACTGAACTAGATCTCAGCTGGTACAAATCAGTGTAGTTCCATTAGCCATCTCAGTAGTCTCTTACTGTAGCTAATATTTGCCTATACATGCCATATTTGAAGATTACTTTATTTAATCTTTCTCACATGAGAAAAACTATATTTCCCAGATTTGTTTGTATTATAATAACTGTTTCTGAGCTGGTGTGACAAAGACCCATATTGAACAAAAAAATTAGGCTAATAAACTACCCATTTGGTAGAATTCATGTAACTGTCGCAGGGCAGTTTACAAAAATCTTCCCTTTGTCATTTTCTGAATAAAAGTAAAGCATCAAAGAGAAAGCCTAAAAATCTAAATCTTACTGAAAACTCTAGTTACACATGGAATCACCCAACTCAAAGGTGCAGGCAAGCAACCAAATTGTAAAGAAAGGGTATATATCAGCTGAACTTATGGCTACTAAATTTTTTGTCTAGCTTAGATCTTTCCTTAGTGTTCTGAGTTTCATTCTGAGCATCTGTCTTTCTACCTTGAACATAGTGACCTTAAGGACCCTGCTAACCATTGCAAATTTCCCTATAGAGTTTAACTTCATACTCTAAAGGATTCAGCATAAATATGGCTAAAATCTTCAGAAAATCTGGAATCAGCTTTTTGCCCTGTCTCCAACACTTGGCTTTAAATTTGTGGGATATATGACAAATATTCACTGTTTCAACACTTTGCTGCGTCGTTTTACTGATCAACAAACGGACAAAGGATTTTTTGCCATTTAGGTGGTTCATAGTTTTGGATGCAAGTTGGCAATGAATCAAATAGCTGTGGATGGCGTTCCACAGGAATAGAATGATGACTGGCTGCTCCACAGGAAAAAGTCACACAGTGTCTTCTAAGCAATAAATGGATATTTTTTTTTTTTTTTATCCTCATAAAAATTAATGGAATGTGGTTAGCTAGGGTTTGGAAAGATCTGGGGTGAAAACATGAGCACACTGAGACTACTTAAGAATTCTATTAATGCCAGTGGACTTGAAATTTACACTGGGACCTTTGGAAAAGGAATCTAAAAGAACTGGGTTTTGCTCCAAAATTCCTGTCAGACTCTTCCCTAGTATTTGTTGAAAAAAATGTAGATACTAATAGGGTAAATACACTTGTTTAGAGTATAAATAGTCTTCTTTGGGGAATAGGCCATCTATTTTTCTTTTTTGGACAACCCCTATAATGGGCTTCCATAATGGGATATGCCAGGCTGCAGCTGTGTTGGTGGCTTGGGAGAATTAGAAAAGTAATTCTAATTCTTTGCTGGCTTAAGTATCTTACCTGTCCTTAGGAGGATCAAGGGACTCAGAACCTCTGAGATCTCTAGCCTAATTCTGCTGCATTGTTCCATTTTTATTAAGAAAGCAAAATTGTTGGCAAAAATGAGAATACAAAACACTAACGCTATTTTTTTTTACCCTTGGATTTCATTCAATGAATTTATTTTCCTCAAGCAAGGACCAGGTGTTGAGACCCATTTCATTAGTCCTTTCATGCAGATGCAGGGAACTTCTGACCCTGTTGTATATAATTGGAAAGCTGGGTAATTACATGTTATATAATTATATGTTTAGTTCTTTGGAAATGGACCCAGGCAACAGTTTTCAGCCAAAAAAAAAAAAAAAAAAAAAAAAAAAAAAACCCGAAAAAAACCCAAAAAAAAAAAAAAAAAAAAAAAAAAAGAACCAAACAAAAAAAACACCCTCATACTCGGAACTTGACAATGATTTTTTGTTTGCATTTTATGCATGGATGTGTCTTTTATCTGCTTTTTTCCTGCTTTCTTTATTGTATACAAATATTGGAGAGTAAGGCTTTAAAAGACAGACCATAAGACACCAAAATATTTTCTGCTGGCCAGGAGAAACACAATTTTCCTCCTGTCTCTTCTTCCCCTCCAGCCCTTCACTGATTATCACTGTGTGGCTAACCTGTTCCACTTTTTTGCATGCTTTAGAGTCATTTATTAAAATGCAGAACAGTAGTTTTAATTAAGGTCTTGGAAAAACATGAAATGACGGGCTAATGAAGGACAGTATTATCTAAAGAAAAATAGTATGCAAAGACAGAAGAAACATGGAGACAGAAGACGTGGGCATGTTGAGCCATGTTGTGATAGAGCTATGCAAAAATAAGGAGGTCAATTTTTTATTCAGTCTAGGAGAAGATTTTGTGGTGGTTTTTTTGTCCTAAATGCAACTGCAACACTGGGACTACTATAATTATTATAGGGTCTCCTAGGGGCTTTGGAAATTCAAGAAATTTCTTTCACATGCAATAGAGCCTCTTCTGTCTCCACATCAACTTCTCTGAACATGATCTGCAAATAGATGACAGAAGTTGTTAATTATGTGGACTACCTTGTGACATGAACCCTTAGGCTCTCCTTCAGGGAAGATGCAGAGTTGGTTTGGGCCACAGTGCCAATTAACAGAAGGGGGAAATAGGGTGCACCCAAGCAGTGAGAAGACACAGCTAATTAGATCAGTTCTGAATATAAATAGGATGCAAAGACAATCTAAAGAGCATTTTTATATGCAAGTATGTAGAACAACTTCCTTTTCCAATCAGGAGTGGATATTACTTGAGTACGTGTGACTGATAGTATTGCATGACCACTTAACGGACAGTCTTCTTCACAGGTATCGGGTGCCAGACTGATGTTTTTGATCTCTCACTGAATTGCTTAACATGAAATACTGAGTAGAGCATACAATCAAGTACTGGTGACTATGTAGGGGCCAGATTTCTTTCATTGTTACTGAGGAAAGTTTAGAAGCACCCGTGAAAAGTATTCCATCAATTTGCAAGCTGATCTTATTACTGCACTTCATCTTTTTCTTTACAATTACTTCACTGACCTGAAGCAAGTCTCAAGAATTACTATGCTGGGAAAAGGTTAGTTGGCTGTTTAGACAATGGATAGAAAGAGAATATTTAATTCTGCAGTTGCATCATTCATTCTAAATATTCTGGATCAAGGACTTTCTGGATTTCATTTGTTCAGTGCCTAGCACAATAGTTCCCCTGATTGAGCTCCTGAGGTATTACTGAAATAGAATGAGTTGATGAATAAATGAATAAATAAATACCTAACCCAATGTTTCAGACAGAGGCATGAAATCCTTTTTATACACCTATATGTGCTATATAATATCCTCTACAGAGGGAAAAAAGTCTTTGTAATGGCAGATGACAATCATTTTAAAATAAGAAGATTCATAATTCATATAGGCTTTATCCTAATGTGTAATTGCAAATGCCACCAAAATACAATAGCAATACCTAATTCTTGTATTAAAATAAATTTGACAAGTTCTTTTTTAATTGTATCTCATAAGCCATTGTTTCATAGGTTAATAGAGTAGAGGAAAAAATATATGAAGAAAAAAGGAACAGTTAAACAAAAACAGGCGAAACAAATTGGAATAAGTGAGAGAAATAATGATTAGTATACATAATAACTCCCTGCATTTTTTCCCTGAATTTTCTCAATTATCTCAATATGTTCATAGTGTTTCCTATTCCTGTGGGGTACTTGCTAAATTAGACCTATTTGAGAATCCAGAACTGCATGCAAATGAAGCCTGCTGATTTTGCAGTTTTCAAATGTACTTTTGAATAGTCACACAGCTGTGCTGCACAGCACCAAAGCAGCGGATGTTATTCCTTTGGCAACACGAGCTGGTGTAGCATAGGAAATTTGGGATGATTTTCTGAAGCCATTCCAAACTCTTTGGTCCGGATTCTTAGCCTTTCTATGACTGCTTAGGGCCATGCTGGCAGTTCAAAGCAACTGTAAAGTCAGCACTTCCACCCTGTTACGAAGAAGGAAAATTTGTACCTTCTAAACTAATATATCAATTTGAAGAGAACAGGTCTTTTGTAAAGTTTTTGATACTTCTGTTTATTTCTTCATAAGGAGACTGGGCAAGGAGATAAAATACCCAAACAATATCCAAATGCCCGTGCATCTTGCTACATGCTTCGTATTCTATCAGCTGAAAGTATGAGGGAAGTGTTGGTAGAAAAATGCTTAGATATATTTAAATCATGTCATACACTGAACAGTCAGTGTGTCCGTGTTTACTTCCATGAACACATATGCTGTTTTGAAATCCTTGGTCCTTGAAAAAGGTTCCCTCAGCAGACTGACTCTATTTGAACGGTACACATGGTGAAAATAAGCAGAAACCTCTCATAAATTACTACTAAGGATTCCCTGCTGTGTGGTAGTCCTGAATTTCAGCCTACGCACATGCTGTGACTCTTTTTCTCCAAGTACAGGAAACTAAATGGCTGTAGGGAATTTTGTTTCACCTGTTCCCAGAGATTCCTTGGCAGTCAGTGCGACATAACAAAATAATTCCCAGTTTGCTTAACCCTAGGTAGGGACAAACAGATACTTGAGTCACAGTTTCTACTTTTTGCTCCCAGCCTCTAGTGTGTCCTGAGTGACTGGCAAAAACCACATTTCTTTATGGCTATTCATGTTTCCGTCATGCTCAGGCTGGGGTTTCTAAACTTGTAATGGAAGAAAGGAATAAAGCCTTTCTTTCTCACAGTCTTAATTCATAGTGTCTAGGCTGCAGGCTGAATATCTCTAGTTCAGAATGTTAAAGATATAATACCTTCTTCCTATCTGATTCATTTAATCCCATAAGAAGCATGTTCTGCCAAAAAGAAAGGTAGAAGGTGGTAGTGTAGGGATTCTAAATGTGCAATGTAACGCTGCCTTCAGCAAGAAGCGTAGCAGAATAGGAGGCATAGTCCTTGGATGTGACCCCGAATGGACCTTTTTCGGCACCTTATATCTTCCCATTGGATGTATTTATTGAGTTTTTTTTACTTTCTCTTGAGACTTATATTTAAGTTAGTTATTTTTGACCACATTGCTGTTTAATCCTATGAGAGATGGAAAGGAAAACAGTTTATAAGGTTTGTGGTGACCTTGAAAGCAGAAACAGCTGCCAAGGTCATGTTCAGCCTGTTGACTGAGTTCAGCAGGTTGACCAGGTTTGCCCCTGCTAAAGGTATCACATCAGTCAATGGAAATCCCAGAGAGAAAATGGGTTAGACATTTCTTCCTTCAAAGACAAAGAAATGTTTATACATGCATATATTTGAATCTACATGTGATGTGTATTGAAAATCATGGAAAGCATCTGATAAGAAGTCATGTCTACTAAGAGTATACAGCTTGCAACTACATTTCTTGAAGTTGTCATTAAAAGTTAACTTTTAATTCTGCTTTGATCTGATATATATTTCTGGTAAAGGGCAGAAAGCTTATTTATCTCTCTAACCCAGAGACTGACAGCACAAAAGAAACAGGAAAAATACTTCATAAAACAGCCCTGTGGGTGTTCTTTCTGTCTCTTTCCTATCAGATTTGCTCATAGTTTTTAGGGACAAATCAAGGGGGTTCCACACTGGCCTCCACCCTCCCCTTCACATTATGAGCCTTGAAATTTAATTGAGGTTTTGAAAATTGTCAGTGTTCTTTCTGCTTTGTCATGAATAATAAAGTACTTGCAGTTAGATTGCAAATGATTATTTTGTTGATATTGAAAGAACCACAGTAGAATCCAGTTAATCCTTCATTTTATTGGGTCTGTAGTAAAAAAAAATTGGGCATGTGAGAAAAAGAAAGATGAAGTGTCTATAAAAAACCACAAAAACTGCTCAAGAAATTTTCTTTTCCAGCTATATTTTGCGTTCATGAATAATTCCAAGCTGTATTTTTCAATTTTGCATGCTTCTCTTCATAATGAAGGTATGGACTGTAAGGGAAGAAAAAATGAAATATGCAGGTTTGTGCAAAGGTTTTACAATTTTTTTGTTTAAAAAAGTAACCATTTCAGACAGAGCTCTTTATTTAGTAGTGTACAACGACTAGGAAGAAAAGGACAAGGGTAAGCAATGGAAAGGGCAGCAGAAAAAGCCTGTTTTCAAGCTTTTCACTTTCGTAGCTCTTGGATGATTTGCATCTTTGAGATCTCCTGTGATGATCTTCTCATTCCTTCACCCTGGTGGTCAGGTCATGACCTAACTCCAGGTATAGAACTGTGATTTAATCATTCACAGTCCCAGCTTGGACTTTTCCTATCCAAAATAAAACTACTTTCTACAATTTAAAGGGAAGTAATGGAAATAGCAATGATCTGCTACCTTAATGAGTTGCTTGGTCCTTGGATACAGCATCATAAGCATTTTTAAGGAAGAAGTATCTTTGAAGGTTTAAAACTGTCACTGTTGGCCTTGTCAGAGCTCTGGCAGGTGAGCAGTATGAAAGTATGCTATGGCTGTGTTTTCTTTAAGCCCCTTTCTTACGTGATTGCGGGTTTTGCATCTTCATGTAGGTAAACTGAGCTTTTTTTTTTTTCTTTTCAGAGGAAAAGCAATAGTTTTTTATAAGATTTTTTTTTAATAAAATGGGACTGTCCTTTAAAAGCATCATATTCTTTTAGGCTTTCATATTTCTTTAATGAAATCTATGTTATATAAATTGAAACCATTGTAATGCCATTCTGATCAACAGGTCACAGTCCTTTATCTTCTTTATCTGTTCCTCTGTACTTTCAAGGTTGGATTACTGCAGGCTTCCAAATTATTCCACATATCCTAGGTCTTTATACAGATTTTAGCAGCTAAAGCTTCATGAGGCTTATAAATGTAGTTTGGTCCAATGGGAATCACAACATACATTCTTCATTGTATTGATTTCAAACTCATGGTGTAGTTGAAGACTAATATAAGAATATTGACTGAAATGTTTCAAATTTTGGTAATACACAATTTATCAGTCTCGCATTGTCCAGCCTAGACATGTTTTTCATTTTCCTTTCACCAGTTGTCCAGCTCAGAGCTGGACAGCTCTCCTAGGTTAAGTGCTTTGACAAAGCTCCGAACGCCTCTGGTGAATATATTGGTCTTGGACTTGAGCAATTCTGGCCAAAGTCTGTGTGATCTTGGAAACCCAATTAGTATCTCCACTTTGGTTCTGCATCAACTTCAGTTCTACAGATAGGAAGTGAAGATAAGTACCTTCAAGGTAGTAATGTTTTCACCTAAAAGAACAAGGAAAAAAAATCATTTAAGTAGTGAAGACAGATACAATTAATAGATAAGGCTTTCCCATGACAAAAATGTAACAAACCACACAAAATTGTCCCTTCTCACCAGAAATCAGTTTAGAGACTCAACAAAGATTTATGTTTCTCTTAAGCACTCTATTAAAAAAAAAAAAAAATAATATAGTTTAAAAGACATTGAAGACTAATAAGCAGTGAGCAACAACATGAGAAAGTCTTCATTACTATTTTCATGTTCTACCTTGAGATGTATTCTTCAGAAAATTTAATCATAGCTTCTCAAGAAACAGTTTACTGTCCTTTCCAAAAAAATTTGTGGTTTGTATTATGCTTTAAAAAACTGGATAGAAAAATGTTAACACTGTAGTCATTTTAACTGTGAGAAATAGACATGTATTCACTATTGAGTTGTGCAAGATACCGAGAGCAGCCCTGCCGAGAGGGACTTGG
>JMFS01122920.1:0-12573 GCA_000699545.1 Podiceps cristatus
GACCAGGGGGGCCAGGACGACCCCCTAGCAAGAGTAAGCGCAACCGCAGAACTTACCCGGATGTGCCACATACACCAGGATCAAAGGGGACTCTGGCGGGGGCGAGGTGCGCCCACAGGTTGAGATAAAAACACTTTACCAAGATAGCAAAGGGAAAGATAAAAATATATTATTATTAATAATACTGGAAAAGGATAATAGAATATATAAAATGAACCATGCACAATTTCTCACCACCTGAGGACTGATACAGCCCTTTCCGAGCAGCAGTCAGGGAGCAGAGATATTCCCCCGCAGCTCTCCCAGAACAGCCAGTTCCAGAGAGAGCACGAGGCAACAGACAGATGAACACACAGGCCCGAACGAAATAAAACAAAAATAAGATAACAAGAAAGGAACATGAACAGAAAGCAAACCGAACAAGGAACCTGAACCCGAAGGAAAAGGGCAAGGGCAAAAAGGAAAAAGGGCTAAAAGGGCTGAGGTCAATGGCTGACCCTCACTTATATTGGGCATGACATCTATGGTATGGAATACTCTCTTTGGCCATCACCTTGTTTCACATACGAACTCCGAAACACAGGAGCTGCTGAAGACAAAAACTAGCTCTGTCCTGGCTGAAACCAGGACACTTTGGTAAAATCTCTCCTAAGAGGAGAGTCCTTGTGGGCCCGGTGCTACAGAGGCAGAAACATTCTTGGAGGGGTTTCTAATATCATTTTCCCAGCTGGGGTTTAGTTACATTCTGGTGGGAGTGCAGGTTGCCATGGAAGCTTTAAATCCTGATCCTCTGGCCCAGGTATCTCCCCAGACTATATCTTGGAGAACATCTTTGGAAGGTACTTACTATGTGGAAAATCTTTAAATTACTGTTCTGTCCCAGTGTCCTGTCAGGGCTGGCTGACCTTCAAAAGCTTTTCTGCAGTGATGCCCAGTCCTGCCTAAAGTGTCTTCGGATGCAGCCCATGCTCACAATGAACTATGTACATCAAGAGTGAACTTAGTTTGCTGCTGCCTGCGTAGAAACCAAAGAACATGGTTACCCTCTGTCAAGGACCAAGTGGGAGTGAATGATGCACTTTAGTGGACAGGGACACCCTCCCATTGAGTCATGAGGTTCAGAAAGGACTCCCTTGCTTTGTAAACTCCTTCTCAGAGAGGGGTCTAGGTGTGGCTGGATCCAGTCCTAGTCCCAGACTTGGTCAATGGTTTATGTCTAAGGATTATATCAGGTCCCAAGAGGGCTGTCCTGGTCAACTCTGAAATAATCAATATTTGAGATACCCTTGGGCTAAATTAAGGTGGCTTAACACCAGACAATTTATAGAAAAGTTTTATTTATGGCAGGAGCTTTTTTTATATTATATAAAGGGAAAAGACAGAGAGTAAAATAGAAAAGATAGGGTTAAAGGAAAGTTAGAGGTAAAGGAGAAGTCTGAATCACCATCTTGGGTTCCAGTGCTGGTCCAGCCAAAGGGGGTCTCTGGTAGGAGTGCTCATCCAAAGAGTCCCATCGAGTGTCACTTGCCTTCCTCTTTTGTTAAGTCTTTTCTCCCAGTCCATCGCCCTTGTTTGCATAAGTCTCACGTCTCATGTAGCATGCATGCTCACAAAGGGGAAGTTTTGAGCCCCTGGTCTCCATCTCTCCATGCTGCTTTTTAACTTTTCACTGTGGGTTTTGCTGATTTCATGCTTGGCAATCCCCTTATCTTTTGGTCTGCAGGTGCTTAAGGCACACTTGGCATGTTTCTGGGACCTCTCTCTCTGACTCCTGCTAAGTTGCCCAGGCTTCTGCTTATCTTGCAGCACCTTACTGTGATAACATTCCTTCAGGAAAGGTCCTCCTTTGGCAAGTCTTTGCGACAGTAACTCTTTCAACTTGGTGATACTTGGACAAGAGCAGCAGCTGAAGGAGCAGACGTTACCAGTTGTATCGGTATCTGCCTACCCTGTAGTTGACCTGTTACATGACCCAGATCCCCTGGCTGGTCAGCAGAAGTATTTGTTCAGCTGTGTGAGAACCTGCCTGTTCTACTGAACCTGCATCTGCCTGACCCAAGCAGCTCCACCCCTCATTCTGCTGTTGAAGGTGAAGACTCTTTCCTTGGCTAACAGAACACAGACCGTGTCTCTTGTCCCACAGGAACCCAGGCTTTCTCTGGAGTCAGAGGTGTTCATTGGCTATGGAGGACTTAATAACCTAGGCTGAACCTTTCTTTTACTGTCCCTGTGATCTCTGCAAGCAGGTGGAAAAAAGTACGGCTTTCTGGTGTGCTGTTCTCCAAACCAAGGAGACAGGCCATGTGGTGAACACCATGCTGCTGCAGTTTCTGCTTTTCAGAGCTTGTGTGCCCTCACATAACAGCACATAGCAGATAACTGGTCTCCAGGGAAAGCCATGTCTGACAAGTTGGGGTATCCCAGGCAGAGACCTTTGTCTCTGAGCTTCACAGCGTGAGGATGTCACCAGCTACACAGGAGGTAAAATCATAGACTCTTCATTTAAAAATGCCTCAATATATGCAGTCCGAATCTACCCTCTTTTAGTTTAAAACCATTACCCCTTGTCCTATTGCAACAGGCCCTATTAAAGTTCTGTTCTCATATTTCTTATAAGTCCCCTTTAAGTATTAAAAGGCCTCAATAAGGTCTCCCTGGAGCTTTCTCTTCTCCAGGCTGAACAACCCCAACACTCTCAGCCTGTCTTCATAGCAGCAGTGCTCCGGCCCTCGGATCATTTTTGTGGCCTCCTCTGGACCTGCTCCAGCAGGTCCATGTCTTTCTTCTACTGAGGACTCCAAAGCTGGATGCAGTGCTCCAGGTGGGGTCTCACCAGAGCAGAGGGGCAGAATCACCTCCCTTGAACTGCTGGCCATGCATCTTTTGATTCAGTCCAGGATATGGTTGGCTTTCTGGGCTGCGAGTGCACACTGCCTGCTCATGTTCATCTCTTCCTGCACCAGTATGCCTAAATCCTTTGCAGGGATACTCTCAATCCCTTCATTCCCAGCCTGTATTGCTACTGGGGGTAGGCCTGAGCCATGGGCAGGGCCTTGCGCTTGGTCTTGTTGAACCTCATGAGGTTCACATGGGTCCATTTCTTGAGTTTGTCCAGGTCCCTGTGAATGGCATCCCATCCCTCAGGCACGTCGACCACACCACTTAGCTTGGTATCATCTGCAAAGTTGCTGAGGGTGCACTCAATCCCGCTGTCTATGTAACTGATAAAGATATCAAACAGTACTTGTCCCATTATAGACCTCTGTGGGATACCACTCATCACTGATCTCCATCTGGACATTGAACCATTGACCACCACCCTCTGGATGTGACCATCCAACCAATTCCTTATTCACTGAATTGTCTATCCATAAAATCCATCTCTCTCCAGTTTAGAAAGAAGGATGGTGTGGGGAACTGTGTCAAAGGCCTTACGTAAGTCCAGATAGATGACATCAGTAGCTCTTTCCTTGTCACTCCATTGTAGAAGGCCACTAGCTTGTTCAGGCAAGAATTGCCCTTGGTGAAGCCATGATGGCTGTATTGAATCACTTCCCTGTCCTCCATGTGCCTTAACATAGCATCTAGGAGGATATGTTCCATCATCTTCCCAGGCACAGAGGTGAGGCTGGTGGGTTGGTAGTTCCCTTTCTACCCTTGTTAAAAATGGGTGCAATGTTTCCTTTTTTCCAGTCACTGGGGACTTCACCTGACTGCCATGACTTTTCAAGTATCATGGAGAGTAGATTGGCAACTACATCAGCCACTTCCCTCAAGACTCTGGAATACATCCTAACAGGTCCTGTAGACTTATGTATGTTCAGGTTCCTGAGGTGGTCTTGAACCTGATCTTCTTTTACAGTACAAGGGACTTTGCTTCCGCAGTGGTCCATTCCCTGGAGAAGTGTGGGAAGAGAGATTGCCCATGAAGACTGAGGCAAAAAAGTTGAGTACCTCAGTCTTTTCCTCCTCCGTTGTAAACCAGTTTGCCAGTCATGTTCACTGGGGGGAGTACACTTTATTTGACCTTCCTTTTCTGGCTGATGTACCTATAGAAGCCCTTTTTACTACTCTTTGTGTCCCTTGCCAAGTTCAGCTCCAGCTGTTCCTTGGCCTTCCTGACCCCAGCCTTACACAACTGGGCAGCTGCCCTTTAGTTGGACCAGCAGGTATAGATGCACTATCATCCACATTATCGATTGACTGACCTTCCAAATCCAGAGCCTTATACCTGTTGTATGTACCTGGGAATGTGAGGTAGGCAAGGAGGAGGTTCACATGCTACCCCAAGTGTATACTTGCCTGCATTCACTCCTTTCCTTCAACTTACTGTATTCTGCCTAGTGGTGGGAGGATACAGGATTGCTTTGATCATGTGGTTTTTTTTCTGGTGAATGTTTCTGTTTCAGGGAGGGCAGTGCATGATTCCACTAGCACCTTAGGCCTTTTTGGCAAGAACAGCTGAAGTTTGAATACTGGCAAGACTGTGAACTTGCTTATATTACTCTGCTCTGCCATGAAAAGGCAAAGGGGAAGGAAGACATGATGAAATGCACAACCCTGTCATGTATTTTTTATACCTTGTTCTGGAAGGTGGTTTTCACAGCTATAGTGCACAGCGTCCTCATAGCACTGCATGTATGGCACAGACACCTCTGCTTTTTCTCTGGGGGACCTTCTGAAATTCAACATCACTGTGAATACTTTGAAGTCCAAGAGATCTGGTTGGAACTAACCATCTGTGAAAGGATAAGAGGAAAGATAAGACACTGAGGCTGCATTAGAAGCAATGAATGGTGTTAGTACCAGCAGTATTGTGGCTTTTGGGAGACTTAGCAGCCTCATAAAGGAACATTTTTGGACCTGGGAGCCCCTCCTGAGGAACAGCAGACTCTGATTTTTGAAGATCTAACCAGTGCACAGGTTTTGACTGTGTGTCAAAAGAGAGATTTGGTTTCAGTGAAATGCAGAAAGGAGCAGCACAAAGCACTTTATTTATACTTCGAGTTATGGCACTTGCTGCCATTGAATCTTGCTGCCATTGAATCTTGCTGCTGCTGTTTTCAACACCACAAATTTTGACTGTGAGCCCTAAGGCTTTCCCAGATAAGGGAAACAAATGTTCAGAACTTGTAGACACTTCTGCAAAAGAAATGGTCTCCCCTAGAGCTGATGCTGCTCTAAGGATTGGGTTCCCTGGCATGTTAGAGTGGGGAGAGGCAGGGTTTGTGTCTTCCATGATCAGACAGCCTTGTTGCACATGGCAAGGCTTCCTGTGAGGGCTGTGTGGGATTAGCTGGAGTTTAGAGGCTGGAGATGGCTGCTCTCCTGATTATCTCGTAAGCATTGCTATAGAGTAGCTGGGGAACTGACTTGAACATGGAAGCCTTAAAGGCCCTTTACTCCTTTATTAGATTCACAGGTGAGGCAGAAGTACCATATTAATCTTTGCATAGCTGCACAGGCTCCTGATACATGCTCCTTAAACCTCACAGGGAGCAAGTTACCGTAATTGGGTACCTGCTGCCAAATCTGGCCTTATCTTCCACTGGCACTATCAGCAGGGCTGGCAGCCACAGTGGTAGGGCAAATGCTGATCATCTGCTTTTCACAGACAACTCTATTTTGTAAAGAAGAAAATGTCATTGTTCTACATCTGCTATAAATACACATATTGTCACAGTAGTATTTTTCATAGCTGTTGATTCCTAGTATTTAGAACAAATCAGGCCCCAAGGTTCAGGAAATTTAAAACAAAAACCGTGAATTAGTCTCCATTTGCCTTGTGAGGATGCACTGGGGATCATGTCTCAAGGGTAATCAAGGGTATTTTTGTTGCCACTGTGAAGGTCAGATACTTCCTGCTCATGGTAAAAATCAAAACATATCTGAAATTTCCAGTTGTCAATATAACTCTAGAGCAGGGGCTCTGGGAACATCAGTATTCAGGTGGCTGTGCGATAATGAGTTGTTAGTGCTGATGTGAAGATGGATTGTTGCAGAAAGATCTTGTATGTGCATGCTCAGTGTTGTCCACAGCTGAGTGCCCTGCCAAATCCAGTGAGTCAGTAATATCCACAGGAGGTTTTGGGAGGGAGGTGCAGGTGCGAGGGAGCCCTTAAAAGCAGAAGAAAGGAATTTTCCTCAACTAGCTTGACCACCTCTGACAATGTCTGTGGGAGAAAGCAGAAGGCATTTCATCTTTCTCACTGTATCCCAGCTCTCAGAGTTCAGCACACACAGCTGGAATCAGACCTGCCCATGATCTCCTGCCATCTGCCTTCCCCAAGGCTGCCTGTTCTGGTTGCTCTCAGGTGGCCTGCCTGATGTGTCTGGCAGAATCAAAAAGCTGTATAAGTAAACACCCACCATGCTGAATATCCTGAAAAGAGGCAGCAGTCATTTAACCTAGGTTATCCTTGTTCTCTCAGCTAGTTACTCAGAGGAAGTCTGGATTTTGGCCTGGTGCTGCCTCAGCTATGTGTGCTCTGGCAAGGCACCACTGGGGAAAAAAATGCAGCAGAAGAGCAAGGATTGCGTTCCCCCAAACTGTTACACTCTTCTTAGCCTTGCAAGGAATGCTTGCCCTGTGTGCAGTGGTCTGTACGTTGAAGGCTTGCTGCGTGGGTAGTGAGCAAGTGAATCATGACCAGCAGACCTCTGTTCACCCAGAAGACCATTGAAATGTCACAGCTCTGTCAGTACCCATCATTTTATGGTACTTTTGGGGCTGGGGGAGGATAGGGCACATTATACACTATTTGGATTTTATTATTGCCTTCCTTGAGATTGCACGCTACTGGCTGGCATCCATTACAAGAACGAACTTAGAAAGATACTTCCAAAAGCCCAAATGAATTAAGATATAGGTGGACCACATCCAGAGCTGTTTTATGACAGCTTGTTGAAACTGTTTCTGTTGACACAGTTCTCTGCCATTAGTGAGTGGAGGAGACCTGCTCATTCTGACAGCTGCTTCTGTTGCTGTATTTTGATGGTAGTGAACACTTTAAAACAAAGATGTATTTTCAAGAACACCAGTAAAAGTTTGGTCCATCAGAAAAATTCAGTTTGATGAATTAATACTTCCCATGTAACAGCATGAGAAAAATTGAAGTATTGTCCTTGAAAGTTGATTTGTTTTTCTTTCTTGACAGTCAAATCTGGCCTAGCTGGCTGAATACTCCTCCATTTGGTGCCTTCTGCCTGATTGCGCCATAAGCACTCATTTCTTCACAGCTTCCTCTTCTTGGATGGTGGGCTGCCACCAACTTTCTGCTCCACTTTGAAGCAGACAAGACCTGAATGGTGTGACATCATATCTATAGTGTCCTTGTTTGCAGCAGGAGTGGAATATATGAACTTGCTATGCTGCTGCAGTAGCTGAAAGGGAGGCTGTGGAAAAGGAGGCTGGTGGGGAAGCAGTATTCTCACTGCTGTGGCAGGGGTCCATGATGTACGGACAGGGAAGGCTGGCAGTTCTCCTTCTGTCCTCTGTTCTCAGAAGGCCATGCACTTCCTGACACTGCTGTCTGTTGTACTGCACTGTGTCTGCATGCTCTGAGATTTGCCAAGGCCCTGATCTTCAAGTCAATGTTGTTCCTGAAGAGTCAGAGTTACCCACCCAGGTTTCCTCTGAGACACCAAGCAATAGCTGTCTGGATGGGTCAGTTTGCCATGCAAATACCTTACAAGTCTTAGTTTCCTCTGACAGTTCAAGGATCTTTGTGTATTAAGATCCTAGTCCACTCAAGCTGCTTAGTGACGTGCTCAAGGGCTTGGCTCAAAAATAGTTGCAAAAGGGCAGGTGGGAGAAGGACTCAGGTCAGAGCTTTTGTAGGACATCTTTAAAGCAAGGAGGAGGTGCCATCTGCACATACATGATGACTTTGTGCACAAGGCTGGGTAGTCCTGTCCCACTTAACACACGTGCAGGTGTCTGTGTGCCCTGGGGACACCATGACAGAGAAGGGTGCTACCTTGTGCTTTGCACTATTATAGGGAAATACCTGCCAAAACTGCCTCTTCTAAGATGTCTATTGTTTGGGTCAAACATTCTGGTTTACTGAAAGGACAGTGTGTTGGTTTTTTGGTGAGGTTTTTTTTCCACTTTTAGTATTCCATCTGGGGTTTTTTTGTTTGGGGTTTTTTTTAAGAATTTATGTAGGTTTGTCAAGCTTTTCCTCTTTGTCGTGCAGGTTAAGAGACTTTCTCCAGAAATTCCATTTTGTGAAGCTCAGCAGAAGCATAGAAATGAGAGGCTGTCTTTTCTGCAAAGCAGTAAAAGATAGGGGGCAGGGGTAGAGGGTGGAGCTGCACATGGAGGTAATGAGAAAGCACCAGAGGACAATTGATCTCAGCACATCAGTAGCTGAAGTAGGTGACTTCCAGGCATCCAGAGAGCCTCTTGGGAGGAAGGACCAGCTGCAAGCAGGTCTTTCCCCATAGCTCAAAGGGGAATGATAGTGCATTTGAAGGGCTATAGGAAAGCCAAGACACTTCATGCTACTAAAAAGAGAAATTAGGTCAAAGTCAGAAGATGGTTGCAGCTACAGTGTTACGTGGGTGTTACAGTGTCTGTGGAGCTGACTGTCAGAAATGGTGAAATACTGAGGCTGAAAGGGAACATGCTAAGCAGAAGATGAGTGCGCAGGCCTTGGTTTGACATGTCCTCTGTGTGTCTCAGGCTACAGAACTGCTATGTTTTGTGGTTACTTCTGAGTCGCCCTCTGGAAAGGGAGCAGATTTCCTGTCCTACAGGCTTTATTTTCCTTCAGAAAAGACTGCTTGATTGCAAGGGTACTTGTTCTTGGTTCAGAGATGTTGCTCAGAGGCCAATGTAGGAACAGCGTGGCTAAAGGAGCAGTTCTGAATTGTGTTACATGAGGAAGAGCAGCCAAGAGAATGCTCAGTGAAAGAACTCCTGAAGGGCTGAATTTTATGGCCCTCTTTTCTGTCCATTGCTGTACAGGCAGGTAGTGAAGTGGGTCAGAATGGCTTCCTGGGAGGGAATAAGACATGAACAAATGTTGGTCCTGTACTTTCATCCTTGCTAGAAAAGATGCCTTAGAGGGGAGTGTTGTGAGTTGGAAGGGTGCTGAGGGGAAGAGGTCCAGTTTGTGTTCAGACAAAATGTTTTGTGCCTCATTTCTGTCAGCTTCCAACCATCTCTTATATATATTTTTATTCTGAAGGTAAATTACCAATATTTCTGCTACAGCAGAGCTCCTGCTATGGAGCAGGAGCCTGCTGTCCTGCACACTGTCCCAGTATAACAATGTTCCCGATGCGCAGAACTTACTGTCTGAGCAGAAGACATGAGAGAGGAACTTGGGACATATAAATCTCGCAAGCTGACCAGAAGACACAGTATGAAATGTGTATATAATAATTCTGTTTCGTTGCTGAAATACAACTGAGATACAAAGAGTTGATATTCTTCATGACTTCTTGTAGATACAGACATATTTTCTGTTTTATTTTGTGTTTGGTTCACTTGCAGCCCACTGTTCTTTCCAGTATTTGAATGAGTAATGAAAATGGTATGTGGCTACAGGCTTTCTGTATCTTGGAAGGCACAGTAGCAAATGATCTGGTTTAATAGAGGAATTGTGGACTGGCAGATTCATTTTGGGATCTGGAAGCTGGCCTAGCCTTTGCATATTAAAAAAAAAAAAAAAAAGAAAAAAGAAAAGAAAAGAACACTTTTAGATGTAATTAAAGTCACAATAAATTAACTGGATCTGAGCCAAACCCTTCTAATACCACAGTTCTTCAATTCAGTAGGACTAAAACCATCCTATTAACAGCACAGGGTAGATGCAGATGGAGAAGGTTGGGCAAGTGACTGTTTTCAAATTGTTGAAGTAGACCTTTTGAGACACTGACTTTACTGATTTCTGGAACCACATATGTTCATAGAGTACCAGGGCTAGTAGATGTCAGTACAGTGGACCAGTTTTGTCAGAGACAAATTTGAGCTTATGATCTTGGTTTAGAGACTGAATCTGCTAGTGCAAACAGCAGTGTGCAGCAGCTTGCACTGGCCGCTCAGTTTCTACCTTCATTACTGCTCTCTGCAGAATTTCTGTGGCTGTATTAATCCAAGAGAAAATCTGTCACTCTGCAAAGCAGCTAGGAGTTGGCTATAAACCTCGCTATTGTGCCGTGAAGTCTCTGGCCCACTGAGGCTGAAGCCTGTGTACTTGTCCCTGAAATGATGGTTAATGGAAAAAGTGTGTCTGGTTTGGATCAATGTACAGATAGGTATTAACCAAACTTAACGTTCAGAAATCCCAGACTAATAGAGAAGGGCTTTTCTTACTGAGAAAACAGATTACTGGATCCAGAAAACATGAAAAAGGAATACAGAGGTTACTGGATCATTCTGTCATGAGAAGCTAATGACGACCAACATGGACTAACCAAAAGGACTAGGCAGGGGAAACTGGATGGGCAGGAAGAATCATAGGAAGTGTTACACAGATGTTAACATCCTCTGTTAAAGTACATGCTCTTCCCAAGGCACCAGTGCATCTTTTTATTGGAAAAGAGTTGTGAATTGGTGTTGGTAAATCTGAACAGTGTCTAGAAGATTTCCTCAATCTTTTATCATTCTGTTTTCCTGTGATTTCTGTCCCTTTCAGGTAAATGGAAGATTTGGAGACTAACTTAATCCAGACGCGCAAACCATGTAGAATAGACCAAATGGTAGCAAAATGGCTTCATCGCTCTCGGGATAGTGCATCCAGGTAAACATGGTTGTTGTGAAAGAAATATCTGTTGATCACCTTTGATCAGAGGCGGCACAAGCATGTGCACAACAAACAGGGACAATCACAGATTGCAGGTCTTACTCATTGTTTCAGTTGTTCTTGGGAAATATGCATACAGTAGTCCCTAGAAAAAACAGTATTTTAAGCATCCCCCTTGGTTTCCAGGAGTGGATGTTCCTGCTTTCACCCATTCTGGCTTGTGAGCCACATCTTCAGAAATACAATACTGTATTGTGCTTTTCTTGACAATGGGGTTGTACATCTCTGTGTGTCTTACCATTGGCCCATGTTTTTAGGCCAAGACCGTTTTGTATTTACAAGAGATCCTGGCCAACAGCTGCTTTACTTTCCTAAGGTCTGTGAATCAAAATTAAGCTGGACTGGATCCTGTCAGAAGCAGAGAGCTGTAAATTCTCACACTGCCTTGCTGGGTAAAGGTGTTGTTGTGATCAGGTCAAGGCTTGCTGTGGGGCACACCTGGAGTTCTCCCTCTATGTGACCACTGGGCTAGAGTGACTGAAAGAGTTGTGATTACAACCAGCTGATGCCACTGGTCTGATGTCTTCAGCTTTCTGTGGAGCCTAGGGAATCACTGCTGAACTGCACAGTGCAAAGCCACCTGTGGGTCCCAGAGAAGTTCTGGACTCTCTGTGTGCTGGTGCAGCCCACTGAAAGTGGGGGTGTGTGTATGTGTGTGGATCTATGCCCCTTCTATAAAGTATCTTTTGATTATAACTTAATTAATCTCCACCTTCTTGTCTCACAGGGGCAGAGTGTCTGTGACAGACAGCATCAGTGACAGCAGTGGCCAGCCTTCCAGCCGTGTTAAACTTACTGTCACAGTACACAAAGATTTGGTCCTCCATCATTACGGCTTTGAGATTAGTCCAGACCTTCCTCTTACGATTGCATCTGTCAGTGCAGGTAAGAACTGTTTCCTTCTCCCTACAATCATGGGTGTGAGAAGCTTGAACTGTGTCAAATGGTCTTGGCAATAAACTCCTGCCAGATATTTACAAGTTTCTTAGATACCTCTGGTTGGCATGTGATCCTGCAGAAGTCTGTGTGCCTGTGGCATGCAGAGCGCTTGAACACCTACCTGATTCTGATGTCATCGAAGAAATCTGAGCTAATGGCTGCTTCACTGCTAATCCTTCACCTGCACTCAGACACAGCTGACCTTCAGTGATGCAAAAAGCTGCTTTAAAGCAAAGTTCTTTCTGGTGTTTTGTCTGAAATGCAATGGAATAATTTCATCTAATCATAGAGTTCTTATTCTACACTGGTCCCGGCGATGTGTTGTTGAAAATGCTCTCTGGGCTTATAGCCCTGTAGCACTACTAATTACAGGCAGTTGTCGTGGTTTAAGCCCAAACAGTAACCAGACCATGCAGCCGCTTGCTCACCCCTCCTCTCCCCGGTGGGGTGAGGAGGAGAAATGGAAAGAGGGCGAGCTCACGGGTTGAGATAAAAACACTCTACGAAGCCAGAAAAGGAAAAGATAAAAATATATTAATAATAATGTAAAAGGATAATAGAATATATAAAATGAACAATGCACAATTTCTCACCACCTGAGGACCCTGAGCAGCAGTCAGGGAGCAGGGATATTCCTCCGCAGCTCTCCCGGAGAGCGTGAGGGAACAGACAGATGAACACACAGGCCCGAACGAAATAAAACAACAGTAAGATAACAAGAAAGGAACGTGAACAGAACAGAAAACGAACAAGGAACCCGAACCCAACGGAAAGGGCAAGGGCAACAATGCAAAAAGAGAAGGCAAAAAAGGGATGAGGG
>KL285811.1:0-44967 GCA_000699545.1 Podiceps cristatus
TACTTCTCCCCTCTTTTCTATGATTGATCAAAGAAAACAGCGGAGCAGCAGTTCAGGTTATCATATTAGAAGCCTGTGACCGCAAGTCAGTCCGTTCCAACGCACTAAAATTTATGACTTCTAATCAAAAGGTGAATTTAAAACGGGAATATATTTAAGGTATGAATCCTTCAGCATCTCGGCGTGCGTCAGGAGCGCGCTTGGAAGCGGTGGTAGAGCAGCACCCAGACCGCAAGCGGGAAAAGGCATCCCGGCAGCGGGCCTAACGCGCCCGGGGCCGACGGGCACCCCTGCGCCAGGCGAGGTTGCCACCAGCTCCAGCCCCTCGGCCTGCGCACCGGGTCCTCAGCACCAGCTGGTCCGATGGCAAAGCCACCGAGCCACGCTTGCCGGTGGTGCAGCCACAAGTCACCCTAACTTCGTGTAATTCCAATTTCTCACGCTCAAGAGGAGCCAATACTCTCCCTCACTTTCCAAGGGGACCGATATATGAACGTTACCATCACGTACACTAGTCTATCCCCCCCCTTTGCCTCAGAGCATTTAATTTGCAGAAGATTGCATTTATATTTTGGGGTGGCTACGTGGAAGAAAGGCTCCAAAGGAGGAGAGGCTCCTTCTGCTGCATCTCTCTGTTCTTAGGCCCAAACCTATACTCTTTGCCACCCTAGGCATGGCTGTTGTTTTAGGGGGGTTTTGAGTTTTTGAGTTTTTTGAGTTTTTGGGTTTTGGGTTTTTTTTCCTTCCACTTTACACGTGCCTCAGTCAATACTAAAGGCAGAAGTGGAGAAAGACTTATTACTGGTTGAGGCAAATTTGGAAATGCTGAAAAAAACTATGAGAAAGCTCGTTCCAGCCAGATTTCTGGACTGCTGCTTTGTGAAAACTGGGTGTGCAAGTTGTCCTTGTACACTTCACGCTCCACACTGGTTTTGGCCTGTACCCTAGCCACAGCTCGCTCTAACACATAGTATATTGTCTATTGTGAGCCTAAGGTTTCCCTCTCAGCAGAGATACCTCACTTTTTAATTGGTTTCCTGCTTCTGTTTGCCTCCCGCAGACAAATAAGAGAAAACTGAGAGAAATGCGAGTACTGGCTCTTCTAGAAAACAGCTGAACAACTACCCCATGCTGCACTGGCAAGAGAAACCTAGAAAACAGAGAACTCGTGGCAGGGGCGAACACCACCACATCCTCAGGAACTAAGAGAGGGATGGAAAGGAAGAGAGACAAAAATAAATAGAAAGGGAACAAAAGGAAGGCGCAACAGAATTTAAAAGTATCAAAGCGAAACAGTTGGCAATGAGAAAACAGGTATTATGAACACCTTTGCTTCACACTGCTGAACTAAGAGACTGAAAAGTGCGGTTGCTATTCAAGCATAAAAATAATTTAATATCTACTGAGTATGTGAGAATCGAGGATTTGTACTTGCCCAAAAGGGGCAAGTTGCTTACCAATTTTCCTTGAAAAGATACAGCAAATCTGCAAACCCACATGGCCCTCCGAGCTGCAATGAATCAGCAGCCACAAAAACTGTGCAGGCCTGGGCTGAGCTCTAACAAAAGCACGACAGTTTGCCCCTTCCCTCCACAACCTCCAGCTAATCCCTTTTAACTGGATCACTTCAGCCACCCTTCTTTAACTCCTAATTATATCAGACCTGATTATAACAACACTTGAATGAAAAAGCTCAAAATATCGAGCTGCCAGCGACGATACCAAAAGGGAGATGTGGCATTTCCAAACAAGCCACTGTTTGAGGTTGTTGGGTAATTGCCTAAATCTTCTATCATTGCTAAGGTAAACAGATAAAACCACAAAAATGTTCGAGCCTCCTGGCAAAGTTTTCGGCGTGCTTTCACCTCCCTGACCTCAGCGTCGCGCCGCGCTACTCCTCTGCAATTCCTTCAGACACCGTGCGCTGCCCGCGGAGGAGAAACCCCCTCAACACGTGCAAATAAACCATCCGGTGGAAAAACAAATATTGTGCGATCCCTTCACCTTTTGTCTATGTTGAGAAAAGACAACATAATCCCTTCTATTCCAGAAGCGAATTTCTCTTTCCAAAACAGTAGTGTTCTCTTTCTGTCTTGCGAAGAGCTCTGCGGCTCTGCGCTTTATGCTTTGCTTTTCCTGGGTAAAAAACTTCCCCAAGTCTGTTTGTCATTCCGTGTGTACTTCACAAAGGAAAAAACACACACATGCAACCAATTTATCCCCATTTTCCTAACTGCCGATCAGACATCAGGATTTTCCTGCCACACCAAAGTCGCAGGTTTCTGTAAGGCAGCAAGAAACGGTGTTATCGTGCCAGATCAAATAGAATTTGTTCTTTACTGTACAGGCAGGATGGGACAATATTTCATGGCTTTCTTACAGATCTCTAACGTGATTACATCTCCTCTTCAAAACTCAATACCAAACTTCATTTGTCTTTGTTTACTCACGGATCGTAGCTGATGGTTCGCTACCATCTGTTTGCTGGAGTATAGTGTCTGCAGTGCAGCGGTTTTCAAATCAGCCCTTAAACTGTGATAAACAGAACATCAAAAAGCTCCATCAGCCAGCTAGAAAATGACTTCGGAAAGAGAGAATCGCCACATACACTTTGTCAAAAACGCTTCTGTTTATCAGCTATACTGATCGCCTGCTCAGTGTCTCTTGTGGCACGCTTATAAAAAAAAAAAAAACTAACAAGTAAGATGCATTTTCATGGCCAAGAGTTGATCCAAATGTTATCCGGAGAGTCAAGTTATGCATATTTATATGCAGCACAGTCTTATTTCCTATTTGCTGTGCAAACTCTAGAAGCTTAGGATCAAACGTACTTCTGGTTACCTCACTCTGCCATAGGCTGCATGTGTACATGTACGTGTTTTAGTGTGCGTTACAGTGGGATTAAAACAGTGACGGCCCATCTCAATAAAAGGAAAGGAACAAGAAGAAAGGGTACACGCTTCCCGTGTGAAATGGTAATTGCGAGAGGGACGGAGAATTGGAAAGAACATAAAAGGCACTATATTTGAACAAAATTATTTAAGACAGCCGTTCCCAAACTGAGATCCAGGGACTAACTCCCTCCTGGGGAGAGCAGCTGGCTGCCTGCCTCAGCATCTTTCACCAGCAAGAGGAGCCAGCAGTCAGCCATAACGGCCTCCGCAAGTTTCGCTGCGCCCGAGTCCTCTCCTTATGAATTTCTGGCATTTGCAATCCTTATTTATATAGACGGGACTCGAAAAGCATCAGAACTGAACGCTAAACATCTTTACTAAATAAGAAAGTTTACAGTTCAGAAGTCCTTAGAGGAAATTTAAAAGAATAAAAACAAACGACTGTCTCTAGGACAATAGCAGCAGGGAAGAACGCCCTCCGATTAAAAATAAATCCCGTGCCTCTAATGTTTTTGACCTCAGATAAACTACTCCGTCTTAAACCGCAGACAAAATCCCCGGGACTTGGGGTGCATCCCAACGCACCCACATACACCTTGCCGATCGCAGCGGTGCACCCGCGGCCAGTGAATGGACTCGCACCAACTGCCCTTCGCTTGCCTGAGGCTTCCCCGGACCGGGACTTCAGGCTCCGCTTTTTGGTGGATTTTGTTATTGTTTTTCCAACCTTCAGGAGTATTTTATAGCTTCTGCCCTCTGAACCACTAACTATTTTTACAATATGGATTAATCCCTTTTCCAGTTTAACGAAACAGCTGAGATAGCAAACTAACAATTTCATATTCCAAACTCTAATTAGTTTAATGTAATGTTATTTGTTCAGGAGTGTTGGTCCTTTAGTCAAGTTTCAGTATAATCCCAACATAATCCTCAAATTTCCCCCCCCCCTTCTACATCTCATACTTCTCCGAAACATTTTCAAATGTTTTGATCTACTAAACACTTACTGTGTGCCTTGTTTTGTGCTCAGTATTTTCTTTGATCACTTCCTTGAAACTTAATCCAACAGGTGTTATTTTAATTAAACACAAGTCTGTCATCATTCTTTCATAATATTAATTTCATTTCACTATTATGGAATATATTTTACGCATTTTTCTTCCTCTTCCAACCCCTTAATTTCAGGCTTGCATAATAAGCATGACTTTTATATCTACTGTTTGTTATTTCTCTATAAGGAGTATATACAGAAATATTCTTATTCTTCCTATACTGTAATGTTATTTGATATTAGTGGGATTTCCTCTTGGATTTAAACCCTTGAAAAGGGATGGGCTTTCTGGAGAGCATCAACTGACCGATTTAATGCAATAACAACAGAAGTTCTCCCTCAATGCAGCTGTGTTGTCACAGGGGATAAAATTCAACCTTTTGCAGACAACAAAAAAATCTAGATATTCCTTAAGACCTCAAAGCAGGGATAGGGGCTCAAACATTAAGCAGGCATAGGAGGTACTTGGAACAAAACCGTTTAAGCTTAATTACTTTTATCCAGTGAGCTATACGACTACTCCACGGAGAGAAGACACTGGTGGAAGCCTGAAGTCAGCAAAGCCTGCGTGGAAAAGGTACATTTCTTTATTGACATATTTCCTTACTGACACCTTCCTTTGGACATGTTTTGCCTTCTCTTAAGTGTGCCAGGCTTGCTCTGGAAAACGGGAATAAGAAAAGAGACGATTTCTACACCAGTGACCCACCCACTGCAAAGAAGTCCCTTGCTGAGAGGCTGTTTCATTTTCCCAGTGGAAAGGAATAGGGTCTCACTTTGTTTTAAGTTAGGTATCCTTTTATTTGGGGGTACCTGTTTTGCCAACCAGAGGCCCGACCACATGGTACATTTCTCCTGTACCCAAAGTGGAATACGTAAAAATCCAAAAGGCATTCGTTATCTCCCAAAAGGATTCTTTTCATTTGCTCACTGTTGTACAGCGTGGAAAGCAAAGAGAAATAAGCCATGGAAAACAAAAGAAAGCTGACATGTAGAACATTGCACGTCAGGGATAAAACACCCCTAAGAGCCAGGGAATTGTCACCACGCTGGAGTTACATCAGACTATAACCATCTCCAGCACTATTTCACTAGCTCTCCTCATACTCATCACTGTTGCACGGTGATCTGTCAGTCAAACAACTCTAAAAATAACAGCCAAATACTCTTGCAGTTATGGCACTCCCTCCTTCCTTCATGTGCTACGCTTTCAAGATCTGCCACGTCACAGAATCCATTGGACTGCTTCTCCCTTGCCACGCAGAGATGATTTCCAGCGGTTTAATATCCTGGCTTTCTCCTGATGAGGCTCCAAGGAGTCAGCCTTTTGATGAGTTAATGACAGAGCACTGCCTCAGGTGAAACCCAACAGGTACAGTGTCCATGAAATAAGAAAGGTTCTTTGTCTTCAGTTCATTATAAAACCCAGAATTTTCTTGGCAAGAAAACATTGAAAACAGTTTATGCATCCAGGAATCACCCAGCACTTCCCACCCCTCGACCCCCAGCTCTGCCATGCCTTCACGCTACTCAGATTTAAAAGGCATCGCTGTATATTCCCCTCCCCCTGCACACACCGGCTATGGGATTGAATCTTTGGAAAGCTAGTCACTTGGGCCAAATCCTGCTATTATGGTTTCTCTTCTAAAATTAAGAGAAATATCATAACGAAAGAACTTAAATCTTTGTAATGCTATTAGGAGGAAAGAAAAAAACTTTAAAACCAATTTTCAGTCATAAAAAAATGATAACCAAACAACCCAGAAGTAAATACTATTAAAGCAGCAAACAAAAAAATAATCACCACTCATGTAATTTCCAATATCCAATTACAGCAAGAGATACAAATAAACAAACAAAAAAAAAAAATCATTTGAGAAAGGACCCTTTGCGCTCCGACTGAAGCCCTCAACCAGAGGCTGGAGAGCCCGTCTTTCCTTCCCTGGCCCAGTCAACCCTACGCAACAACAGAACGACTTCAGGAGGAGCCAGGAAAAATGTCCTTATCCTACCCTGGACTTCTCCCAAGAGAGATCCCGAGCTTCCCACTAGCGTCTTTTATCCCAACCATTCTCCCGGTACATATCGCAGCTCAGAGCCCCACGTCGTTGCGTCCTTTATAAAGGCTACTGGAGATGGGGCCACGCGTCCCAGACACATTGTCAGGGCGCTGTTTGGGTGTAGGGGGGTTTGTTGACAGCCATAAGCTGGGAAACTGAAATAGCTTGCATTTACTAAAAGCCCTGCAAAGAAGTTTCTTCAAATCCAGGACCACAGAGTAATTGGATACCACAAGCTACGTTATAGTTGTTGGTGTAGATAAGAATTGGGAGCAGAACCAGTGAAATTGCCCCAAATTTGTAAGAAGGAAGACGACACTACACAGAAACTGGATTACCGTTGTTTTCCTGCTGTGTTCTGAGACCTAGGCAAAAAAAAAAAAGCGCAGGATGTTTTTCTGGTGGAAAATAAAGTGGGATTTTTTTAAATTCCCAGTGTAGTGCTTAGCTATAAAGCCACTTATAGATGGCTCTTATTTCCTAAGAAGAATATGATACAACTGAGAATGGTCTCCTTATTCTACCAAGATGTCAAGAGTCAAACTCCACCAGAGCCCTGGATATGTCTTAGCAGATAAAAGTCACAGACGGGCACACACTTGCTGCACGTAACCGTTGGCAATCCCTGTTAACAGGTGCTTGCACTAGTCTGTTTTTCAAGAGATCGGCAGGGCAGAGGCATCTCTAAAACCATGCAAGGAGGACTCAGCTAATTGTATCATTGTGTATCATGGTGGGAGCAAGAGGGGAGCAAGAGGGGAGCAAGAGGGGAGCAAGAGGGGAGCAAGAGGGGAGCAAGAGGGGAGCAAGAGGGGAGCAGCTGCCACTCTAGAAACTCATTTTCCGGCAACAAATCATTTCCTTGCATGCTGGTAGGTCTATTTGCCTTCATCCTCTGCCCTCCTTCCCTCTGACCAACCTATTTAACCTTGAGCAGCTTCTCTCCAGGCCCTCATCACCCTAGGCTCGCGTGCAGTAAATGATGGTCTAGCAACTTCCCTGTGGGCTTGGGGTAAAACAAGACCTATCAGGGAAATGTGTTTCTCTCTCCCCCTGCTACCAATACGGTGGCATCGCCTAGATCTGATGGTTAACCTGTTTTGTTTAGGCAGATGGGTAGTTTGGGAAGGCTTGGTTACCAACTCCGATAAACACACGGAGGCTACCTGTACGCATTTAGGCAGCATCCCGCGTTCACAGGAGCGTAATACAGAGAAGGAACCGCTGCTAGTGTAATGCAAGAATGGTGGTATTTGAGTTGTAGAAATCCCCTTTAAACCTTTTCCTATTACATTTCTTGTAATAATAATAAAAGCAGCAGCACACGAGGCGCAGTCCCTTTTATTGCCATCCATCACAAAGATAAAATATATAAGATCTCTATATTTTACTTCCAGTTCCTGAGGTGAAAAAGCAGTTATACTGCAGAGCATCAGCTCCTGCCAGTCCCGGAAAGCGTTTTACAATACAGACGTGCAGCCTGCAAATCCACTCCTGCTCAGCCCTTTTTGGCCCATAAGTCGTGCCGGAGCGGCCCTGGTACGGTTTAGGTAACCGGGAGGAGGTTGAGGGCAGCGTCGGAGCCCCACCGAAACCCCGTTTGGGGGGTTGAAGGGGAAGGGAAGCAGCGCGAAGGACTGCCACGAGTACGCCTCAGCGGACACGCTTACACTGAGCGCAGAAAGCACTGAACACAAAAGGTAAAGCTCAGAGGATGCAAATATTACAAGTGAGAAGAGATTGCCCTGGTGACGTAGTTGTGTCCTTCACCGACTCCCACAGATTTTCATTTTACTGCTGAAAAGAGAAAGTACTTTCTTCTGGGAGAAAGTAAGATTTAGGAAGGTGCAATGGAGAAAAAAAAAAAAAATTACTTCTGCCCTGTAACCACAGGATCCAGTTTTCTTTTATACAAAAAACCCACACCTTTTTCACAGATCTTTTTGCAAAGAAGTTTTACATCTATTTGTTCAGTGTTAACCCTTCAACATTTTAGAGAATGCAAATACGTGTGGTTGTAAATCCAGATGTTGCATATACATAGTATGGATTCATTTTATTTTTTTGAACAAGAGGGGGAAAACCCAGACTGTTTGGAAGGAAAAATACCCCACAACCAAAACAGTCATTGGAGCGGAAGTTGAATTATTCTCCTATTATTAAAGCACCCGCATTCCTCATGTACTTATAACTATCATGAAGTAGGAACGCTACTGCTCCTTTGAGGTGCCGTTTAAAGGTGGTGGCACATTACAGAAAAAGCATTTAGAAATATGGGTTTATTTATCCAAATCATATTTGGCTTTGACTTTTGTTCTTTCTAGACAGGGGAAATACAGGCATTTTACAATTTGAAGTTAATTTTTGTGAACACTGTTAAAGAAAGAAAAAATAAAGTTAATCCATTAATACCTTAGCCAGAAAATTTAAAGTGGTTGCTGTTGCATCTCAGGTCCCCTCCAGACGGAGTCAGCAATGGGTAAATGCTGGACCCCTAGAACTTTCTGATTACAGACCCTTTCTGGGTCACATTCATTCGGGGTGAGGTGCTACACCATTGGAGTAGCTGGGTCCCCCCCCCTTTGTTATTTTCTGAACACAGGTTTTCATTGAGCATTTGACTTCAGACATATTATTTAACCAAGTGTTTATCAAACACCTGGAAAGTCACTCTCCTTTAAATTTTTTATGATGGAAAAGCAATTACCCTTTAAGCTGTGTTTCAAAGTCACTTCCCAAGAATTCTTTGGAAGCAAACCTCAGCTTTCTCTCCTGCCTAACACCCAATGTCACCCAGCAAGCACGTAAACTATTATTGATTCTGTTCTTTTAAGATCTAGTAACAAAATACAGATAATGAGGGGTTTTTTTCTTGCAATCCATGACTACTAGTAACTGAAACTGTTAAATACACCAGGATGGGGTTAGTTTCAAATATTTCTGTTCCTTACTGATGTTTAAATTTGTACAGTCACTAGAGCCAGGTGTGCCTTAAGCTTTTTCCATACACCAAGAGCAGAGGACAAATATGAATCAAAAGCCTTGAGATTCCAGATGAAAGAAAATGTACATTTAAAAGTCCGAGTAAGAAAAACCTCCAGCTTTATGGCAAGGAAATGGGGGTCGGAGGCAAGAAATAAGCCAACAGTATGTATCTAACGGTCTGTTCTCATCCAAATACAGAAAGACCCCCAGCCACGAGGATTCTGAAGGTGCATTAAGCAAAAAGCAAAGATGCAAGTGTTGCACAGAAGGTTGCTCAAGGGGGATGGCTCTGGTGAAGTCCACTTCATTTTTACTCAGGGAAGCAACACCTAAAGGCTCTAAATCTATAATGCAAAACACGCTTTAGGGTATTTTGAAGCAAGGATCAAAGTTCAATTTGAACCAAGAAGACAGGAGCAGGCGGTCAAAGCCCATTCCAGATTCATATCCCAACTTCCCAATCCACATATTCAAAAATTTTGAAGGTCTGGCTGGTTTGTGCTAACTCGTCATGCCATCGTGTTTCTGATGAGAAGCCACACTAATCAGCATTTACCCACTCAGCTGATCTCAGCAGAGTCAAAAGCCTGGTCAACCCTCCCTCTCTAGCCAAGGCTGGGGGTGGTGAGTTCCCCAGCTAGCCCTGCCCTTCCTCCTCTTCTACCTCAAATGAACGTGTACTGAGAATGGCAAACAGAAGCAGAGGGACCACACTTCAGAATTACCTTTTAACATTTTGACACATCAGCCGCCAACATATGAGACAAACACAACCTTTATGTGGACTTGCTAGTTTAAAGCTGCCCCCGTTACTCACGGAACGCCCGGGTGAAGGGCCAGTAGGCTGGGCCACAGCCACACACACGCACTCCCCGGGTGGACAAACAGCCTCTACAGAGGCCCAAATCGCTTCTCGTTACTCTTCAGTTACGCTCTATCTCATCCTTACCCCGCCGCCATGAAGGACACTGAGCTGTAAGGCTAGAGGGGCAAGAGGGAAACGGGGGGAGCCGAGGGCAGCCCCAGCCATGCCCTCACCCACCCGGAGCCCGTCCCCCCGCAGTACCTGAACACAGCGGGCAGAGCTGGGTCCTTCGATGGCTTTGGACGTAGCAAGGGCAGAACCAGGTCTGGGGCAACAGGAGACAGGGCTAGAAACAAGGCTTGGAGAAGAGTGTCCTGAGAAGGAGTGGGTCATACCTGGCCTTAAATAGAGCCCCCACCACCTGGGTAGGATGTGTGGGTAGAGGTCCCACCTGGGGCCTCTATGGGGAATTAAGGGTCATTGGCATGCTCAGGCAGCTCGGTAATAGGTGGGAAGCTCACAAGATTACTGCAAGACTGGAGCTCGTCCCCCAGTTTATTACTTGGCACCTGAAAACTATGTGCCATGAACGCAAACAAAAGCTGAGTCTCTCTCAAGGTCCCAGGGACAAGCTATCTCCCTTAATTTGCCCTGGCTGGGGAAACCTGAGGACGCTTAGTCCACAGGCAGCTTCTCCAACTTTAATTGGAATATCAGCAAGTTAATACAAGACCCTGTTGACTTACTTTCTTCTTCTTTTCAAGAAAATATATTCTGTTAAAGTGCTCTGAAAGTCACTGAATTTAAAAGCAACAGACGCTTTATACTGGAGCAGTGAAGGGAACAGACTGTGCTGTGTAGACTGGCACAAATACGCTTGGGTGTCTCACAAAAGACGTAAGACAAATTCCAAATAATACCAAATAGTAAGTTATAGCAGGTGCAAAACTCATGGCCAGTTTCTGTGGTTTATCAAATCTCTGTTACAGGGAATGAAAAAAAAAATGAAACTAAAAGTTGTGACTTGGTCAAGGTCAAATACTTTTGAATGCATTTTACCACTGTTTAGAATTTGAATTCCTTGTTAAATCATGAGAAAACAATGAGATTACCCTCAGGATCAGCTGGCTAAGCAAAAGACTGTCACATATTACCAATTAGCATATATATAAAGCCACCTAACCATGAAGCATTACTGTTCATAATAATGGATACTACTGTCTCCAAATTCCCTAAAGGAATTCTCCTTTTGCAGCCATGAGCCTCATCAGACTTCTGCTGATCCCTTCAAAAACAAAGCTATTCCATAAATATGCACTGCATTTACCAACACTGCAACATTTACCCAAAAAAAAAAAAAAAAAAAAAAGTAGTACTGCTGAGGACTACTAAAGGGACTCTCAGTTCACAGCTCCCAGTAGTGATAATGTAAGGTTTTTAGATCTCTTCTTTGGACCAGCTGCTTGTAATTTATAAAATGTTACTTTTGTTCCCTGGATAAAAAATATCTCTTTTACAAATTGTAATGATATTCCTTCTGTGCTATCACAGCGTCCACGTAAGCTATCCTGAAGCATCTTCCACAGTCTCCAAAGGGAGACAACGGCAGCCTGAGATGGGTACATGCAGTTGAGTTTGAAGAATTTTAGAAATCCGACCAAAACAGGGAACAGATTGTTGTCAGCCATAGCCCAGCTAATAAATGATGTTATTTTAAATAAACATACTTTCTGAGCCAGGGTCGTTCTATATAGAATCATAGAGTAGTTTGGGTTGGAGGGACCTTTAAAGGCCATCGAGTCCAACCCCCCTGCCATGAGCAGGGATGTCTTCAACTAGACCAGGGAGGTTGGAGTGGATGGAAAGCGTGCACGTCAGAGGAGGCCGTAAACAAGCCACGTGCTCTTAAGAAACGGATCGCTCGTCTCCCTGGTGAAAAGGAACATTTGGGCGCACTCACAGCTTACTCCCGTCCCTCTTGGTAAGAGATACTTTGGAATATAAAAAGTCCCCATGTTCTTCCAAGTAGCATAGATGGGACTAGCAGAGTGAGCAGATGCTGTGCACGGGGAGACAAGAAATCGTAATAAACAGAATCCCAGGTGCTTCTGATGGTCACAGGTGGGAAGCAGGACTGGCTGGAAAACAGGTAGCAGCCCTTCGGTCAGGTAAATCATCCTCTACGTCCCAATTACCTCTGTGGGTGACGCCCACACGCAGAAGGGGGTTGGAGCAGAACAGCTGTTACAGAAATCCACCTGCAACTAAAATAGTGATGAAACACTCACAAAATAGCTTCTCTAGGTAACTTCGCGGTTGCATAGTGGCAAAAGTTTTCCAGGGGTGCTGCTCAATCATTATAAACATGGGCATTTTGGAAAAGTCGAGATTACATAGATTTTAAACTCTTAAATTATATGCCTCTTTGGGAATCAAGAGGGGGGTGTCAGCTGTCCTCTGGGCACATACATTAAGAAGCAATGTACCAGCCAGAACGAGAACAGGGGAATGGCTGTGGGGACAAAGGAAGATGCTGAATTCATGCCTCTGAAAGAGAAACGGCTGGGCTGTGAGAGGAAAGCAACGTTACGCTGTGAAAGAACGAGGAGAATGTAGGGCACCTACAGGCTAAAATTGCTCCGTGCTGGGAGACCATACAAAGTCGTCTTGCATAGACTTCTTCCTCTGTACGCACAAGGTGCTCTTCTCTGTGAGATGTGTAACGTTGGATTTTCTGAGCTAGAGTATCACAAATTCTTGCATGTTTTATCAGGAGTATCGAGTTAAAAAAAGAGCCCAGGAATACTAAAGCCCTTCCAAAATGCTCCCATTTAGGGAAGAGTCCCTCAATGCTGGATTAAGTTTTAGGCTATTTTGGAAAGCTCTCACTCTTTCAAGGAGCGATTTGGGTGTGTATTTCAATATGGTTTACTTAAAGAACAGAAAAAACACCCACAGATGTTTCCCTCAAGAAATCAGGGCCGTGCATAAAACTCACACATCCTGGCCTAAGGAAAGGACTTGAGCTTTTCTGATGGAAGGAAGAACAGTCTTCAGCACAAAAGATGGAGACAGTCATTATTTCTGGAGGAAATTCTTTACAATGAGGAGGGTGAAACACTGGAAGGGGTTGCCCAGAGAGGTGGTGGAGGCCCCATCCCTGGAAACATTCAAGCCCAGGTTAGACGGGGCTGTGAGCGACCTGATCTGGGTAATGGTGTCCCTGCTCACTGCAGGGGGTTGGACTAGATGGGCTCGGGGGGTCCCTTCCCACCCAAAACATTCTACAATTCTATGATTATAGCCACAGTATTAGGACCAGTATCATCTGCTGCCTATCTGATGAGGATTTTAATGCTCAACAACGTACAGCCTGCGCTTTTGTCCAGCAGAAAATATGCACACGTGTGCACGCACCTACATCTGCTCTCAAACACGCGCTGCCTTGTGCTGTATACGCCACGCAGCAGATTGCCAGCATATGAAGACGCTTCACTTCTGGAGCTTTTCAAGTTGTACAATCTTCATTTGTTAGGATTTGCGCATTTCAGCAAAGGACTTGTCACTTCATCAATGGACTCTGCCATGCTAGATTGTGTTTATAGGATTTAGAAAAAATAAATCTTCCGAGTAAAAGTTTTCCTTGTCCAAAGCATCAGCAACTTTTATTGCATAAGATTATTCCTGCAGCCCTTAAGAACAATTTTTCTGAAGCCTTAAAACAAAAGCACCTGAATAATCCTGAAGATCACGAAAGTACGAATCCATCCAAAATATTTCCCATCATCACTTTTCAGCCAGAGACCACATATTTGTTCGCCCATGCCCGAGGCAGCTGACAGGGCGGCTTGCCCGTTTCCCTCAGCCCAGGAAGCACTTTCCACCACACCCAGGGTTTCTTACAGGACAAAGCGTTTTCTTTCAATTATAAACCTTGGGCAAAATGTCAAACAAAACAGTTCTTTGCTTAGTTTGGGCTTCCACCCTGCCTCTGAAGCTTCTTCCATTCATTTCCTCTGCTCCAGGGACTATTGCAGGACATATTGCCTGAAACTTCAACAGGGAGTGCCGGGGACACGTTTCAGACAGGTTTTATAACTGTATAGGGCTGGCTGGCCAGAGGTGTCTCCAGCTTGTACGAAGACCTGCCTTTTGTGGTGAGAAAATTCTCCATTCGGTGCGGAATACTCACCGAATGGACTCTCACAGCTTTCAGGCTTTGTCGAGCTGCTTGCAGAAATAAGGCAGAAATGTCTTTCCCCACACAGGCATACGTGTCCTGACGCCCCTCAAACCCTCCCACCTCTCTCCCGGAGACATCAAACCCAACACTGTACAAGCTGGACTAATGACGGAGCCAAAAGCTGTTCCTACACGCCCGCCTGAGAAATCTTTTACGGCAGATTTTTTGATAGATTTGGGAGCAAGAACGGGACGAGGATCACCTGCCTGGATCAGCTACCCATATTTTCCTTTCTTGCCATTTTGTAGGCCATCGCTGTTTGTGAAATGTTCTCATTTTATTCACTGCTTGTAGTGAACATCAGTAATTCCAGTGTGCCAAAGTGCTTTATTTGACTTACGGGGCTCGTCTTAAGGAGCAATGGGTAAGAAAATATTGATGAATAATATATAAAAGGTCAGATCACACAGTTCATATTTTGCCATAAAAGTTAGTAAAATAGATTTTTTTATAAAAAAAACCAAAATATTACCGTGTTTCCATTACTGTGTCCCCATTTTCCCCCCCACCCATCTGTCTTCTCTGTTCAGGGCATGAATTCGTTGAGAAAGGGACTCTGCCTATGTTAGCACACGACCCGGACAAGAGCAGCTCTGGTCTTTCACACAGAATCATGCTAACAAATAAGAAATATATGGCACAAATCTTACTTCGATTTCACTATCATTTGGAAGTTTGTCTTACCATAACTTCAGCATCAGATGCATTGCTCTTATTGCCTTCGTGTCTGTTAAAAGTGAACATGAAACCATCAAGGGGCAGATTGCTGTACTAACTCTGTAATATAGCACGGCATTACAAACACCCCTACCCCCAATTTATGTATTTTAGGTACATAAAATAATTTTTCATAAGATAAAAGTTGATTTTTTTTCTTGGACTGCAAGACAGGACAATACCAGGATTGTCCACTTCTGGCTCACAAGTGATAAATGCACAGTGTCTGAATGGACTTTTTTTTTTTTTGAGTAAATTAACATTCTGAGTTAGATTTTTATGAACCATGAATATGAGCATTGACAAAAAGAACCTTCACAGCTCTGCACTTTCCCTGACTTTGCTCTTTATTCCCAAAGCTGCTTGTGACAGTTTATTCATTCCCAGAGATTGTTTATTCCCGGTAAAAAGAGCACACCCAACCCAGCGAGTAGTACAGGCAGATAAGCAGTTTTCAACCCAGAAGGGCAGAGAATTGCTTCTAGGGGACTAACAAAGGGACGACACAAAAAGTGGTTTCACATGCACTGACCTAAAATATGCATAATTTCTGAAAAGCTCCTCATTGTGACTGGAAAAATCTAGGGGCTCAACAATGTTAAAAATATTGAAAAATTCTGACACAGACCAAACAGTATTTTTGATACACGCCAACCAGATCTTTGATAAGAACATCAGCTATATCCGGTAAACGGAAAATCGGGGGCTACTAATATGCCTACCTATGTTTCTTGAAGCCAAGGCCCTCAGATGAAGATACTCTAACAAAATCTGGCCACACGGCAACTTTAACTTAACAACTTCCTTTTGTACTGTTATGGTGTGTAGTTCACAAAGTCGCTGGTGTCCTCACAGTTTGACAACTGCTGGGGCAAGGAGTTTAGCCCAGCAAAATACAGAGCCATTGACCTCAGAAGAAAAACCCTCCTCGGTTTCAAATCAGCCACATGATGACAAGAGACCAGAAACACCAAGGGAAGCATGGCCGCCTAGTACGCCTGATCCACCAAGCTAGTGTTCTCAACAGAAAATAAGAAGTACTATCGCTGAAGTTTGAGTTGCCAAATGTACATCATTCTTCCCCTCCTCCTGTGCCAGAACGCTGCCCATATTATGTAAAAGACCTCGTTTCTTGGTTTACTTATAGTCGTATAGGTGAGGAGTCCTGGAAACTCTCCCATCAAGTCAGCAACTTGGCAGGAAGCAGAGTAATTTGCCAGATTTGGAAATTCAGTGGGGATTGTGTGAGGAGACCTCAGTCCATGCTGATGAGGTCTTGTGCTGCTACCTAGCATTTAGTAGTTGAATCCGTTATCTCATCTTCTACAGCGGAAGAGTATAGAGGAAATTCACACCGTTCGCACAGTCCCTCTAAAATGACAATGCAGATTCTTTATCTGAATCAAAGCCTATACACAATTATACTTTGGCTAAAACAAAACCCTCTAAGACTGTTTGGCCAACAGCAACAATCCGTCCTCATCTTTGAGCGTGCAGATTTACTCTATGCCAAAGGTTCTGCCTCAGCGTATACCGAAGCTGGTGCACATTGCACAGGGTGACCTGCTTTCACTCCTTCACATATGGCAGGGAACATAAGCCAGGCTATGGAAGCGTTGTGGCATGTTGCTTTTCCTGCTCCTTCGTATGACTCAACAACTGTTACCTGGAAAAGAAATTGAAAAAATTCAATTATTAATGAGTAATCTTAGCATATGGCCCTTAAAACAGTTCAAAGCACTCTGTACAACATGCCCCCTCTCTCAAGGCAAGAAGTAACCCACCCCTAGCTCAGAATTCAATATCCAAATACCTCCTCCTGCTTTTCCATTTGTGATAAATTATCTGTCTGAAGTTTATATCCTTTGCAACATTAATTCCCCCATTTGTCCCTCCTGTCTGCCAACCCAGGTTGGTTCAACTCGTTCCTGATACTCGTGATAATTGGAGTAATCTGAAACAAAAACTCTGACCACTCTTACTAACCAGAGTGGGAATCACCAGCTGAGACCTATAAAGCTACATGGATACCCAACCACCTAACACAATACATCCCAGTATCACATTTAGATCCCTTAATACTGGTTTTCCATCAGAAAAATTATGACTGATACATCAGGATCTTTTATACAGCAATAACTATTACTGCATTTAATTACTTCATCTAACAGCCCAGGAAGCCTTGTCTTCCGAGTGGTTTCCTTGTGGTCGTCAGGTTATTAGCCTCTTCAACTGTGAAAGAAAGGCAAAAGCACTGTTCGCTTCGCAAGGATCTCATTTCACATCTGTGGAATGTAGAGAATTTCTGAAAGGAGGAGAAGTATTAAGCACAGATGTTCTTCCATTTATTATCCTCCAGACAATGCATATAATATATCAGTCAGGTTTGGAAAACTTCTTGCCGACTGTTGATCTACAAGAGAAACCTGCAAATGATTTAGCGAGGATTGGTTATAGAACCGTCTATAGTCAATCTGTCACACACAAACATCTGCTTGAAGAACGGTTGGTAAACATAGGTATACCATGCTAACAGTTAATTTATACCTGCCTCTGCAAAACGTAGTGACGGACTAAGACGACAGACCCTTTCTTCTCACCACGGTTACACCCACAGGGCATAAGGATCGCTATCCCAGGATACAATCTGGGGACAGACCTCTACTAGCTGAGCTAGATAACCAGGGACACAGTGAAGGACTTGGGTCTGTAAAGCCCCGTGGGACAACGAGCCCTGTGTCAAGTACACCCGCACCAGCTTGGGGTGGCAGAGCTGGAGTGAAAGCAGCTCAGACTGACAAAGGGAGGAAGCTCAGAGGATGGAGTGGTCTCATCCCACTCATAATCCTTTATTTAAAAGGCAGCCATCTTAAGTAGGGCTCTTCTCATTCAACAAGCGAAGACGGATCGGAGAGGGAAGGAAGAAGGTCTAGGCTCACCTACACATTGAAGGACTCACCCGTACAACTTGGCCAAGGACTGATTGCTGTGAAATATTCAAATGATCTGGGATAACGAGATGAGAACCCAAGGCACTTCACATGTTGAAACTCTGCTCTATAGTCTATAAAGTCACACATCTCATCTGGGCCAATAAATCTGGAATTATTATTTTAATTTTGCTCAGAGGCAAACCTAAACAAAACATAAAGACCTATAGCATGGGCTCTAGGATGCTTTTCAGAGATGAGACATCCTGACCTTGGGTTCCTTTCAATATAGGAAGAAACAAGGGCACCCTCTCACTTGGTGAAGGATGCTGTTATGGAAATGAAGGCTTTTTTCTCTTCCTCCAGCTATGTTTTAAAAGGCAGTGGCAGCTGTGACTTCATTTTGTGAGGAATCTAATCCTTTCAGTATGGATCAGGCATTTTCTGAGAATGCCTACAGCTGGATAAAATCACTAGCAGGGCTTTTTATTGTTTGGTTTTGGGTTTGTGGGTTGTTTTTTGGTTTTGTTTGGGTTTTTTTGGTTGTTTTGTTTGTTTGTTTGTTTTTGAGGGGTTTTTGAGAGGAAGAATCACCATTTATGGTATTGTAAAACCTGCCAGCTCCAGTCAGACTTGTATATCCCGTTGAACTGGCTTGCACAGACAACTGTTATGCTCCATTGCAGGGACCCCTATGCTACAAGATCAACTTTTCCTGAGGATATCAGGGGAAAATACACTCTTTAAATATCTTGATGTGTTTCATTTCCATACTAACAGCTAGGTTGCCCAGTTCTGTGCAGATTAGGGTGAAATGTTCAGATGTACAACCCTAGGCAAATGGAAAACTTAACACCAAGCAGAAAAGATCTTAAAGACATCAGGTACCTCCTGAGTCTAGCAGCAGCTTTTCAGACCACTTCTGAATAGAGGTCCTAAGAGGGTTAATGGCCTTTACCACTGCACTGCTTGCTGGTAGCAGTAGCAGACAGCTGTCTTTTGTAGATTATTATTATTAAAAAAAAAAAAAAAAAAAGATGGAAAATACACGACACCAGTTTTCTCAGAAGTTCTTTCCAAGTTTCTGAAGTGCACAGGAGTTGGCACCCCGTGAACATTACCACCTGTAACTTCTTTCTCGTTATGCCAACAGTGGGAATGAAAGCCCAGACTAAGTCTCAAAACCCTGCAAATGAAAGGACCTCCTCCATTAGTTTGGATCAGCGGTCATCCTTGGTAGATCAGCCACGAGAGGAGTTGTGTAACATGCTTTAGGGGTACGTCAGCCAGACAGTCTGCTCACGGCACAGCCGTGTGTAAGTGGAGAAGCCAGACTAATACTGACAGTAGTTCTAACTATCCTCAAGGAGGGTAGTTCTGAGTTGTGCTTAAGCAGGAAAGGATTACCATGACAGCGTGGTTGTGCCAGGACAAATGCTTTCCCCATCATTCTTAAGGTGTGGGAGGCCAGTTCTATATCACACCCCTTCAGAGTCCATTACATCTGGTTTTGGTTTTATCAAATTCATGATGCCTTTTTGGCCACCACTCCAGTTGTATAGCGGTGGCTATCAAGTCACCAACGCATGGCTGTAGCAAGGAATTCTGTATCTCAGGAGATGCATCTGCTACTCATTCCTAGGCAGTCATCTGATGCCGCTAGATTATATAATGAATTTAAATCTGCCAAGAAAGAACAAGAATCCTATAACAAAAGTAGAAACCTGTTTCACATACTAGATCAAAACAGGCACGAATGACGGAAAGAAACTGTTTCTAAACTGAACTTCACACATTCCAGTTGCGAAGCTTGGCAGACTGTCAAGAGACTGAGTGGAGACTCTGGTCTGGGAAAAGGGAGTACGCTGCGACAGCAAACTCCACAGCATCACAGCTGGTAGCCAATGGCACAGACCCCTAATTGAAATAAGGCTTTCAGTCATGCATCCAAAACGATGGCTTCTGAGACGGCAGATTCCAAATGCCAGCTTCTTTCCCTGGCCTGAGCTCAGACTGGCTCATCAACAGCACGTGACTTTGGGTTAAACGATCAGCAAAAGTTGATATGCTGTGATCTAAGAACCATGATATTCCACACTGCAGATCCCAAGGACGCGCAAGGATTATAGCTGTTCCTGCGGCAGGGAAACCGGTGACAAACAGGAGGAGCTTCTGACCTGCTTCTTGGCTGGGCACTGCCCCACAACTTTATGGAGAAGCTACTTCTTACGTGGAACAAGGCTCCGTGCCTTTCCTTCTTCCATTCCAGAGGGGATGGTGTTTGACCAACAAATGTGAAGAGTAAACCTGAGCAGGGAAAAAAATAGTTAGTGCTGTATTTACTCACCTCCCATCAGTTTAGGATATCATATAATATGAGTAATTGACTGCAATCTACTTATTTTCCATCCGCTTCTCCTAGAACAGATGCACAAGTGATGCTTCATTCTGCAAACTCAGTAAGATGCGCTATACAGTGGCCTCCTCCACATTTTACCTCCACTCCTAACTCTTGGATATCTATATACGTGTATCTATGCACAAGTTCTGAAATTTCATATATGCTGCATGTACGTTAATGGCCAGAAGGCACCTGAAATGGAATGGATATACTGTGAGTATTTTGTTCCATAAGAGAGGAGCCATCTTCAGTAAGATGCTGGTGTCTTTCCAAGCACTGGACCTTTTTAAAGAGTTACCCCATATTTGGGAATAGCACCAAACTTGACATCACTGGTGGGCCTTGTCTGGAGCAACTGAAAATAAAACTCGCTTTTGAGTCTGCCTTGAACTCTTGGGAACCTTTAGACCATCTGAGCTCTGTAATATAGTTGCTGTATTTATCGTTTTGGTGTAATGTTGGACTCAAGCACTGTTTGATGGACTCGGCATATGTTTGAACCTCTGTGTTCTACATATGGTAAGAGAGGGGGGTGAAAGAGTCGAGGGTCAAATCGCAGATCTGCCAGTTTACTCCGTCCACAGAGCTCCAGCTTCTCAGCACCATTTGGAAGAAGGACTTGTAGACTACAGGGTAACAGAAGGCCTCTTGCTGTCTTCTTTGCAAAAAAAATGAAGAAAAAAATCCTTGCAAAATACATATAGCGATGAGAAAGAGATTCCAAATGCTGAGGAGCTTGTTGCTGTAGCTGCCCCCTTGCCTACTGAAAGGTAAAGCTCAGCAGAGTCAGAAAAAATCTGTTGTTTTTACCATGAGCGGTTTCTTTCTACGGAGCTGTGCAACAGACTGGAACTCAGGCAGTAAAAAAAATGCCTGCATTGCCACCCACCCGATGTCTAGAAGGTGGTCTGCTACGCTCACATTCACCGCTACCTGCTCTGGGTAACGGTGTCCCTGCTCACTGCAGGGGGTTGGACTAGATGGGCTCTGGGGGTCCCTTCCAGCCCAAAACATTCTATGATTCTATGATTCTATGATTATACTTAAAAAACCCAGATAATGACGTCTGACTTCTGCATACAAACAACCAACACTTCAGGGTAGCTCCTTCTTATGGATTTTATAACCAAGTCCTAATTACTGACCAATCATCTTCAAAAATCTACCTGAATCAAGTACAAATTACAATATTAAATTGGCAGAACACCCACACATAAAAATGAAAGAATAATCAGTGATACAAACAGAAATGCAGCGAATGCATAGGATTTTAGTGACTGTTACCGTTATTTTAAACTCAAAAGACCACGTGTACTATTTTCCCCATTTGTAGTATATGAGACAAATCCAGAGTCTATGCACTTCAAATTTCATCTGTTTCATATGAAACAACTATTCCTTTATATCTTGTGTATGAAACAACTCTATATTTAGAGTCCATTTCACTTGCATTTCTCGCATCATGGTAAATTAAGGCTAAACTATTCAGTAACTGAATGTCACTTCTGGAGCCTGAACCTTCAGTCTTCTCTCAAACTCAGTCCCATTACAACTAAGATAATGAAGTGTCTGAGAAGTGAGGGATCAATCCCTTAACTGTTCAAATAAAACCTATATTTTTTTTCTATTGCGCTTGTGGGGAAAAAAAAAAAAAATCTCAAAACAGATTTTGTGCTATTTAAAAGTTGCCAAACCAATTTCTTTTAAACTTAATTAAAGAAAACCATTATTTGCATCTTACCGGGTATTTGTATTGGGACACCCACTGGGAATGAAGTTCCACGTCCAGAATATAAGCCCTTAAAAGTTTGGGCGCATAATGGAAGGATTGATACATCTTTAACGATGACAGTGCCAAGGTAATAAAACCTAACACCCCAATGTTACCTCTTTATACCAAAAATATACAGAAATAAACAAACAGAACATGTTGAGAAATTATACAGAAACTCTGTTAAACATTTTAAAGGGTAATAAAAATGCCTTTGGCCCATTAAGTATACTCTACTGACTACATGAACCAGTGCCAAAAAGTATCCAAGTTTTTACAAAGAAAAAGAAATAAAAGAAAAAGGTCCAAGAGCTTGGTAGTGTATGTCCTCGCTGAATAATTTAATGAATGTGCTGGGCATAACCCAGGAAAAAGTATACAGGCTGTTTCATCTTACAGAACCCATGCGCACACATATATACGTGTACATATTATGTATATAGATGTATACCACAAGCACACTTGATACGGGAGTTAGAACCCACATGATAATTCGGCAGGGCTACGATACAATCAATCAGCATTCTGCCTGTATCTATGCAATCACATAATTCTCGCAACTTTCTCTAAAATTTAAAACTTCAGAGTACATTCCAATGTTGCCTTAAGAAATCTAAATCACCTATTAAAAAAAAAAAAAAAATCTCTTTCCTTTTCTCCATTATTGTCACCTCTAGCACTTGAGCAAGTTTCTGTCCAGAGGCAGATCCAAAGGAGCGTCTCACAGTCCCAAAAGCAATTTCTACAGAGCACTGAAAAGTCCTGGGCATGGATTTTTTTTTTTTTTTCCAGTTCCTCAAATGACAGAGATCAAACTTAGAAACAAGTATTTCGTATTTTACCTCAGAACTGATTTGAGGCTAAAAAAAAGAGACATGTATTACTCCATCTGTATTAACATGTATTTCTCCATCTCTTGTGCAGTAAACTCGCAAGGCACCATCCTAATCCCAGAACAAACCATTAAAATGAAACCTATTGCAACTTCTTTCTCAAAAATAAACTTTATATCTAGTGCTATCATCAATTCTAGGTGCTGTTCTGTACATAAACCTAGGTTTACCTCTTTCCAAATGGTTAACACTTTTTTTTTTTTTTTTAATACTATACAGACATCTAGTTGCAGTAATGCACACTCAAAACTCTTTGAATGTATTTGCTTTACTGTCTCTCTGGGGCCAGAAGAGACAGGACAGGCCCTGAGCATTAAATAATTACAGGAAAACAATAAGAATCCAAGTTATTCTTTCCTTCAAGCTTCCTAGTCCGTCTTCTCTGCTTCACATCTTCCTTGTAAAGATTGTTAATCTTTTGTCAAAATTTCACATGCTCTGCTACATGCCAAGAACAGCCCACAATACGCCAACCTCTCTGCCGCATTTGAATTGCAGTCCATTGGATTTAACCTCTTGGAGGATGACAAGGGGCTCTTCTGTGATGTTATTCTCAAGTCAGCTGGCTTTTTAAGGACCCAAAAGACATAAAGCATCTGCTGGAGTCACTCTGACTTTCCCTTAGTTTGGATCCTTTTAGTATCAGTATTATAAAATAAATCAGTATCATGAAATAAGAGGATTTGGGTAGCTCTGTGCAGATGAAGGGGAAGTTGATGGCTTGCTTGGAAAAATCCAAAGGCAAAGAAAATGCAGATGAAGATTTTCACTTTGCTATTTGAAACAACCGCAAAAGGTTGGGAAGTCAGGAGACTGGGATTACTCCAGCAACTGTATACACTCCCCTCTTTGTACAAGAACAGTAATTTAATCTATTTACAATGACTTCTACCATGACCTCTGGAAGGTGTCATAATAAACTCAGAATAGATCTATGAAAAGCATGTTTGAAAAATTCATAGCTAACCAGACGACAAAAAGTTTGGCTTCCTGTTTGAACCAGATGGAAGTGATTTCACATAAAGCCCATGTAGTTTCATTTTCTTGTGTTCAAACCCAAACCAGCTGAGGTCTAAGTGACTTTGAATCACTAAATACTCAGCTGATTTTTCCTGTTACCTAATCTCACTTTTTTTCTTGCTGTTGAATTTACTCGTCTTTCTGCTGCTAAGCTAATACGTGGCACGTTACCTTCACAGAGCTTTCCATGAACGTACCTACGTAGGGCTGCAGTCAGGTTAAAACAAGATGTATGCACACATGGAGGCAAGAATATAGAGCCTCTATGCTTACTCTAACAGCTTTGGCCAATCGAAATAATATTTTACTGAAGAGTTTGAAATATTATGAATGGCACAAGCATAAGATTTTAGATTCAGTCTCTTATACACCCGTTTTTCCTCAGATATATTATCGGAAACACGTATAAGTAATAATAACACAAAGTAATTGACAGAAAAAAATCCTATAATAAGGATTAGCAGCACAGATATTGTCTTATCAGCCAAACCAAGAATAAGAATAAAGACATGAGTAGGAATTTCATAGAGAACATTTGGCAGCTGGCATAAATCATAGGCGGGATGAATGAGGTGATCCCAGAATTATTCCAGATTGGCTCTTCTGCTTTAGCAATAACTGCAGAGCCCATAATGTTGATCCTGCATAGAGTATTATCAACAATACGTGTAGCTCAACCTACTCGGCTAATATAGTTCACACTATCCTGTTACTTCATTTGCCAAGCTACTCAGTCATTAACTGCTCTTGTGTTTCGTCATTTATTTAATTTCCACTTTTTGTAATATTTTCATTCACACCTAAAATCATAGAAGGCTATTAATGAAATGGGAGGTGGTTTGATATGATATTTTCAGCACCATTCCCTGGAAAGTGTGTAAAAATTATATATGAATCCAGTTAAGTCCTTGCTTTCCGTGAAGAAAAGCGTTTCTTGCACACAAGTGCACAAAATTTTGCTTAAAAGCATGAAATAAAAATCATCCTTCTTTGTCGGCTTGATAGGATCACAGGATAATTTAGTTTGGAAGGGACCTGGGGAGGCATCTAGCCTAACCTGCTGCTCCAAGTGGGGTCACACCAGTTTCTCAGGGCTTCGTTCAGTTGGGTCTCAAAAACCTTCAAGAACAGAGACTACACAACTTCTCTGAGCAACACAATAACCCAATAAAATAGAAACTCTTTAAATACAATGCAATAAATCTCATGGGCAAGCCCACATGTTTCACTCTTTTTAAGAGGTACATCCTCTTACTACATTTCCTCAAAAGCCAGAGAATTAAAAAGAACTGAAAAAAAAATCTCATCTCGGGTCTTCTATGTCCATATTTCACCCACTTAATTTTTCATTAATTGAACTCTATAAAAATTATCAGTGTGAGAGTTTTCTTATTTGTGATCCAAAACACGCATGCTCGACAATAAGTGGGTGTTTTTTTCAAATCCAAGGTTTTTCTCGTATCAGTTGAATATGAACTTACCTGAAACCCTTGGGATTGCATACGCTGGTTCCAGACGTAATTCTATTTGTCCACAGCGCATGTAATAGCAATAATAATAGCACCAGCCTGGTGTCTGTGCCGAGATTGCTGCCCTTCCTGCGGCCAACTGTAAATGAATACAAATGCTCAGCTGAAGTTCCCAGTATTCTCGCAAGCAAAGCTCAGCTGGACCATTTGATCACCCACGATTGTTCTGATGTTACCAGAAAAATCACACATTAATTTCAACTCTTTCTGCTAGAGCAGACTTAAGTCATCTATCGCATTTTTATACAGCACTCCTATTTTTTTCAGTGTGCCTGTGATGATAGTTTTTTCAGTTTCTCCCCAGCAATGGTAGAAAAGGACCTGATTAGGGCCACGAAACTTCTGCTGGGTTGCAGGGGAGTTTGTAAGAAAGGTCCTGCTAGTTGGCTATTTTTATTTTCTGGCATCATTGGATGTCTGGAAAAATGCCCTGAAAAATTGAGTCCAGGCACATTGACTTCAGAAATTGTTATATATTAACCAGAAATTTCCTCTTTCCCCACCTACTTTTAAAATTTTTAACAGTGGAATATATTGAAACATGCGAAGAACTGTAAAAGAGCCAAGTGGACTTACATAAAACTCACTGAAATGATCCACTTCTGCAGTGGAATAAATCAGAGGAAATATCAGCTAAGAAAGAGGATATCCAAAGAAAGTGACTGCAAACCACTAGTTAAAATTGAAGTGTGATATTCCTTTCAATTCCCTTTTCTCTATTCTCCAATAGCCAATGACATTTTTCTAAATAAAGAACTTGTTCTCTGTTAATTGGTTTGCTTTCAGAAAAAACTCCCGTCACATCCATTTTACTTTCCATTCTCTCTAGGAGAAGGAAAAGGGGGGAAAAATAAATTTAAAAAAAATCACCCTTTCCCTTGGACCAGCACTGGAAGTTTGCTGATCACTTCCAGGGCACGTTTGTCCCTTGGCGTTGCACACAATGACAGTCACTTCAAGTTGGCTAACCAGCATCTCCTGGGAGACGTGACAAGCGTCGAAACGCGCACGACCAACCTCATTTTTCTGCCAGATCGCTGCCCCCTGCATTTTATAGCCCGGCATCTTTTGTCTGTGGGGAGGAAGGAAACGGAGTGCCTCAAAGATGAGGGCAAGGCTGGAAACTGCGGTCAGAGCCCGAATGCGCTGGCATCTGTTGCAAGTTCAGGGAGTTGAAATGATATTTCTGAGAACTCCCATGACCGCTTATAACTACGTATTCCAAGAAAACTCCCAATATAGCAGCCATCGTGAACAAAGACTGCAGGCTATAAGCAACAGCTGAGCTAACCTTTCTGTCTTTTGGGGCATATTTTCTTTGGCCCCGGAGCTGCAGGCAGGGACAGCCGCCCCGGTGCAAGGTGTGGGCGGCACCGACGGGTGCCCGGGGGGAGGGGGGGGGGGTGCTGGCTCCTGCCCTGCCTCGGCAGCCCAGGACGCAAACAGGACCGAAACGCTCATTGATGAAACGGCCATCGTAACCAGGCTTCTCCCATCCACCCCGCTTCCGCAGTTGGTAACGCTCGGCGAGGGTGGGAACACACCGGCAGCGCAATGCAGGAGGCTTCGGCTTCAGCCTCTGCTGCGCGGCCAGACTGCGGTAAGGAGAGGACCTGCTCCTTTTTGGCTCCTTTTCTGCCAAGGACAGGCAGACAGGGAGCCCTGCGAGCTGCCGTGCGCATCCCGACCACCTCTCTCGTTCCAGTGGCTCAATTTTAGTGTTTCAGGGTAAAAAAACCCAACCAACCAAGCAACCTGAACCGGTTCTAGGCTCGCTGACAATCCCAGCACCCAGCAAGCAAGCAGCGCAGCAATCGCTGTAACTGCTTCCCAAAAAATACCCCCAGAACCTGAGATTTGGCTTCACTGGCATTTAACTAATCATATCAAAGTCCTTACCTACGCTTTCATTCCTATTTTTATTTCCCCCTGTAATATCAGCTTCAGATTTCACTGTTTTGTTTACTTTTTAATTCAAGACTTTGACATTTTGAAGCCATTTTATATTTCCTATCCTGGCAAGGTACAAAGAAGGACTACACAGATGGGCAAATAATCATATCAAGATCTGAGGTAACGCTTCCCTTCATCTCAGTCCACTTGGGTAAACTCACACCACATGCCAGCGTGAACTATTCTTGTAACAAGGGCTGTAAATCCCTGCTGAAACTGATTTAGGAAGGGTAATTTTGGCTATGCATAAGTGCCATGCATTAAATACATCACAGGTGAAATCTACTGGGAAGGGCTCTGACATTTATAAGTTACACAGACAGTATATTTTACAAAGGCTCCAAATTCTGAGCAAATGTAATAGAATATAATTTTACGTAGCAATTTTACCTGCAGTCTCTTCAAAAAGAAAGACTCACCTTTCAATTCTATGGCTTTTGGGGTTTTCTTTGTGTGGTCTTTGTTTGTCAGGGTTTGTTTTAAAAGCATCCAGCCTTTACAATTAAATAATTTCACTTTAATTCTTCCTAGGTATTCCCTGTGCAAATGCACTGTAATGCCATCTCATTTCTGAAGAGGAGTGTGGAAGGCTTGGCCGGCACCTGTGACTCGAGCTGTGTAATGATGCAAATATTTAATGTCACCTCTCCCTTTTGCAGGGTGCCGTGCGCCTTCCCTGTGCTTTTCCCAAGAAGGAGGAAACTCATTGGCCCCACGGAACGGCAAAGGCAGCCTGAACCACCCCTGAAATGCAAGATAAATGCGACAGGGCTGATCCTACCTTGGGTGGACATGAATTACGAACCACAGCTACAGAACCACGTTTCTTTGCAGCTATCCATGTCCTTCTTTGCCTTATGGCAAAGATTTTATGCCAAAGCTGGCAAGTCACCCCAGCAAGCTCTGGGATATCTGCTTCATTAGGGTTATTTGCCACCGAATGAAATTCCTCTTGTAAACCTTTTATTTCTTACCGTGCTCTGGTGTATCGAGGGCACCTGAGACTCACTTGTAAAACTGCAGGTGATGCGTTTCTTGCACATAGTGTAATTCTCACATTGGGTTTTAAAAGTTAAAGCCAACTCTCCCACATGAAGGTGGTCGATCAGCTCTAATTCCCAACAGGTAAGTAGCTGCTTGGCACTATCCGCACACGGAAACTCTCTCCAACAAGAGTGGGGAAACTCTGACTAAACACCAGGTACTTTAAACTATCCCCTAGAAAAGCAGCAGCTGCTTTCTCAGGAGAAGGCGCAGTGGTTACCGTTGCAGCTACCTAGGCCAAGGCCGGAGGTGATGGCTGCTGAGCCCTGCGGAGCCCCGCACCGCCACGGCACGGTTCCCCTCTTGGCTGCTTTATCTGCACCAGCTTCAGACGGCCCCTTTTCTCTTCATAGCATCTATAAATATCTATTTTCTCCTTTAGTTCCAGCATAAATCATCTTCCTTAGCTTGTACCTGCCCAATTCTGGATCGGTGACACATTTTAGGTTTGACACCTTGGACCTCCATACAACAGAACTGAGAGGCCAATGCTGTGAACTTGAGGATAGCTTTGTTGCACCAAAGGGTGCACAGCACGGAGATACGGACCTGGGAAGCAGCAGAATAGCGCTGTCCCAATAACTGCAGCTACTTTTAGCTATGCAAACATATAACACGTCAAATACTAAATATGTCACTGGTCCGGAATTAAAAATTGCCACTGCTGGCTCTTAGGCAGCCGTAACTTTCAGAAGATTCACACTGGAACTAGACTTGCATAAATAACTGCGCTGATTCAAGATCTCTGAAACTTGTTACCTTCCACAAATCAGCCATGCAGAGTAATAATAATGTTGTGAATCATTTTGATAAAACCCACCCCCTACATAAAGTGACAAATGGGAAGAGCTTAGAAAGTGTGCACGTTGTCTGGGTCTGCGAGGAAGAGAAGAGCCTGCTTAGTTTCAAATCAATAATAATAATAATAAAAAGGCTAGGAATATAAACATTGATAAACCTGCCTTATAAATATTGTTTTAAAGATGTCTGTGACAGACCGCTTGACGTCAAAGCCTAATGAAGGAGTTATCTTCAAGGGGACTTCTGACACGTTTGAGAGGAAGCACGTGCATCAGAGCTTCGCTGGGTTCCAGGCACTGAACACCGTGTTCGCGACAAGCGTTGCGCTACCTGCAGTCTCTGCCTTATTCCGCTGGGCATTTCCCTGGGTCCAGACCCCAGGTCTAAAGGCGGCGCAGAGTGCTGTGACGGAGCTCCTCTGTGCCGAGCCAATGACCAGGAACGAGAGGAGGACTTGCAGGTTGCGTTGGATGATCAACATCTTTACGACTCAGAGCATAAGGTTTTCTATTCTTTGCATACATCTGCACAGTATTATCCATATGACAACCATAGCAAAAGATAATTGAAATCGGACTGATTGGAATTAATACAAAATAAACAGTTTGCTTAATATCTCTGGCTAATTTATCTTCTAAGAAAAGTGAAGCAAATGCTTCCATCTAAGCTGTGGAGGGAAAAAAAAAAAAAAAATAGAAGAAACCCCCAAAATATTTAGCTTACCTCACCTGAAAGCAATCTCTTCTTTGATCCTGTTTTGCTTGAACTGCCAGCACAACTTCTCCAGCATCATTAATTCCTTCTCCATCTCTATTTGCTCTCTCACACGCATCTCCTCTGGCCAACTGTTAAGAGTTTAGTAACGTATCAGGATGGTTATTATTAAATTAAGCAGAAAAGTATTTAAGTCCTTACTTCGAATTTCCATTTGCAAGAAAGGCTGTGTAATGAGCCTGTGGTTCAGCTATACAAGTTTTGCTCTAGCTTTTTGTGTCCCTGCCTAGTATATCCAGTCTTTAACTTAAATGTGAATATTTGAATCGAGCTAGCCCAAAATCTCTGGTAGAATTTAAAGCAACTTCATTTCTGCTCATTAAAGGAGCCTGACGTACCCTTTTACTAATCTCTTCCTACCTAGAGCAAACAGACACTCAAGGCCTTTTTCCTCGTGTGCCGTTTGCAGCATAGTGTGATCCGTTCCTAGTGGGGAAAAATGACGGGGATGCTCCGTGTACAGAGGCCTTCATTTCTGTAACTGCACGACCGCACTCGCACAAGGCATGTAGAGATCGCGCAAGTACGGCCTTATCATGGACTGCTACGCCTGGCCTTCGCCTACTAATAGATCTTCCCTTGCATTTATTTTTACACGCCAAACCTCTGAACAGTTTGAGCTTTGAGCCAGACCGGAGCATTGATATAAACACCAGACCAGCGTGTGCCTTTGCTATACAGGTTATATTCCATTAAAAGGACATCTCGAAGGCTGAGAAGTCAAGGACTCCAAAGTTAGGAAGCAGATAGAGCCAATTCCGTCCTCTTCAGATACCACCTTTGGTTACCTGACTGTGCTCCAGTTCCCATAGGAATCCACTCTCCTTCAGTACAGCTCCAGGCAATGAAACGAGAGCATCCCCGCTCCCCTCATGGCACATTTTGGATGAGATGCAGATCCTAATTTTCAACGATACTGGAACTCAGATGAACAACTCCCCAGAAAGCTGATGACTCAAAAGCTCCAAACAAAGTGGCACTGACAAAAACAACGAAGCGGAGTATCGGACTGCGGATTAGCTCTGCGGATCCTCATGCAGTTATTCATCTCCAGCTGACAGGGAGGAAGATATGAAATCTATGCGCTGGGGTAGTGCTGGACAAGGTACATAATCCACAGACCAGAAGGAGCGATGGGTTCATTTAACCGTAAGCCACAGCAAAGAGCTTCCAGAAACTCATCAGCTCCCAGAGCAGCTGGATGCTCCTCATGCTGGGGCATATTTTAGCTCAGACACTCAGTGCTCCCTCCCGCACCGTTTTAAGCAGCGTGTGGAGAACAGCAGCTCCAACTTTGCACGCAGCAATAGGTAAAATGCTTAATTTTAATGATTAAATGTGATTTTCCAGTCCATTTCATTCCCTGTGAGTTATGGTACTGCACGATGGCTGCAGCAGCTCGAGGTGCATTTCCCACTCACGGACCCACATTGCTGCTCTGCAAAATCTCCACGTGGATTTTAGCAGAGGTGGCCATGCCAAGAGCTGGAAGAAGTTCAGAGAAAAAAAGCCCTGGGGGAATTTGAGATCGGGCTGCTGCCTACACAGGATGGGATGGTGTAATTTGAAGCAGCAGCCGGCACTGGTAATGTTAAACAACACTTGCTTCAGCCTCTGGGTAGTCCAGGATCAGCTGATTACAAAAAAGGATTTGTTTGTGCTCCCAAGTACATTGTGAAGATGAAAAAACTATTTGACCTCAAAGAAAAAAGCCAGCAGAAGAAAAATGCACACAATTTGGTGCTGAATATAAATGTAAAATAGGGAGGGGAGAAAAGTCCCACGAGGCTGCAAGGTCTGCCTCCCCCTTAGGAGCATCCTCAACTCCTGCCTGCTGTTTTACCTTGCCCTCCCCAAATCATCCCCCTTTTTTAGACCGTGCTCTCACGAATCTCCGACGAGAAACGACTGACCAAATGGCATGACTTGCACAAGCTCTTGTCCTTTTCCTAAACACCAAACTGTTTCCTACTGTCACCTCCCCTTTCCTCCCATCATGATGCCCCATCTCCTGGCCTTCGCTGCAGCCCACTTTTCCCTTCTGTCTCTACAGTGACCGAAACACAACTAAAAATTGCTGCCCAGCACGTCTTTTCTCCCTTCCAGGAGTAAGATAGGAGCTTACCATAGAGCATGGGAAGACACAAAGGACAGAATAGCAAACACCATTCCCGTTCGAAGAAAGTCGCCTGGAGTGCCAATTTCCATCCTGGTTGATGTTGCAAATCCCTGCCACGAAGAAGTTAAAGAGTCTTCTCTCAATATGCTCTCTGAAAAACAAAGAATTTATTATGTTAACTCATACACATATTGATAGAGCAGGCTCACCCTTGCACTCGACAGTGATAAGCCCTGAAGTTAATTTAAAAATCTAACCTATACATAAGCCTCCAAAGATGTGGTTGTGGCTCTCTGAATGTGGGAGAGCAAAGGCTCAGTGTCTTCAGGGTGCTCCCTTGTATCATTTAACTACGTTTTCATTTAACTACTTGCACCCTTTGTGTAGCGGAGCACTGGTTACCACGTCTCTCCCATCGCGTTCCGAACTACGACTCACTACGACTCTCGGTTTCATGGTAGTATCATAACATCGTCTAACTAGTGATTCAATCCTTGAATGCTAATTGCCATTTCCCAGAAAAATACAAGATTCTCCTGCTAAAATCACATAACTGCTTAGAGGATGAATATGGTATTAGGAAACCTATGCCAAAACCCTAGAGACCTTGTAAAAAGACAAACTTAAAGCAAGAAAATATGCCATTGCTGTTTTTGGGGGGGAGTATCATAGGCTTCATGAGAGCATCCTTAGAAAATGAACTCCACCAAGACACCACAGATATCCACTTCGAATAAATGATAAAGGAAGGCATCAGGAAAATAACATCTCTTCAAATTCTGCAGAAGGAGCTTCTAGCCATCTAGGAGATACGTTCTATTAAAAGTGAGGAAAACACACTTGATTAGCCACGTACTTGGGAAAATAAGTAAATAAATAAGGAAGAATATGCAAGATTTAAAGACAAGTTTGCAGCCTTATGGTAGCATCCTTTTACTTCCTTTGATGTACATTGAATTATTTCAGAGAAAACCCAACCTATTTTCTGCTCCGGATACCAATGGTCAGAATTTCCTAGTAACCCTCTACTGATTGTCAGTGGCTAACACACAGGAAGGAAAAGTCACACTGCAGATTAACTTCACTGGGGTTGTTTAAAGTCAAGTCCAAAATTGGACTCTAGATGTGGTAAATATTAAACTGCTCTATTTTATACCCTACCTGCCTCCAACAGGCACAGACTGAGAATGCAGAAAGAAAAGCAGGCCCTATATTAAATTAAAAAAAAAAATACTGCCCTATAAAATGTAATTTATTCTTTGCACACAGCAGGAGAGGGTAAGTGATTGCTTTATGTGTCATAATTAACACTTTCAGTAATGGAAGTGAATTAAATATATATATATTTATACACATACACACTCCAGTAATTTTTGAGAGATCTGAATAATTCTCAATCCACCCTTAAAGGACACTTTGAAGGGTTTACATAATTTGGAGAAATGTTGCTAGGAAAACATAAATGGCAAGAAAAGCTGAAGAACTCTGACATGGGTAGAACCTGCAGAGAGTACCTCAACTTGGTACAAATATCAAGAGTTCATCTTTCATGCAGAGCCAAGTTGTTAATGAATTTACCATCCTTTTTATTGTCAGAGAATATTGACCCGAGCAGTACATCAGCGCAAAAATTTTATGTCCTCTTTGAGTGGAAGTGTTAACAATTCGGTTAAATTTCATTCAATCAGCAAAGTGCTAGTAGCGTAGGCAGACCGGTATCAGGGTAAGATTTTCTTGCCTCACCTGCTGTGGTTTATCCAGAGACAGTGAACTTCTGAGATTTGAGAAATTAAATACACTGGAGGGAAGCAAGCAGTGTTATTTCTCGTAGCGATGTTTCTGTCTCTGGGTAGCGTGGTACTCAACCGTGTTGTCATCTACCAAATGAGAGCATTCCTTCAAGTACATTTGTCGACACTTAACGGCAATCCTGCGAAAACCAAGGGCCCAGATCCTTCGTTTAATTTTGATCTCACTCATTTGGGCAAAAGGAAGCATAAAAAAATGTTGTTTGATACCAGCCGTTTTTAATTTGGAGGGGAATAAGTTGAAACGAGTGAGGCTGTATCCGCTTCGGTTATTAGAGATTTTGGCCCTAAACTTGTTTTCATGCGTTTCCCTTTTGCTTGATGGATTTCAAGGGAAAGAAAGAGTTTATGTGGGATATAATTACCGCTTTGGTCTAGTATCTTGAGTTATTTTTCCAGCGGAAACTTCTGGGTGGGAAAACTTGACACTTCGGAAAGCGTGCCAAAATTTAGTGCAAGTTTATATTTACCAAAGGAACATTTGACATTTCATTGATGCATCACAAAGAGAAATAAGGGAGACACTTGACAGGATTATCTTGTACTGAAATACTGTAAAACAAACAATGGCACTGCCCAGCAGTAAGAAAAAGCGAAGTGAAGGCATGAGTACTGAAAAGGAACTAAGTGCGATCCTATGGAAAGTGTGACTATTACTCCAGAGCACAATGACACAATCCTTAGGTTCACAGTATAGGAGAAACCTTTGAAAACATACCCAAGACGCTGGGTATTTTTAAAGAGTTTAAGGTATTTCTACCGCAAATACGAAAGCCCTTTATTACAACTTGCATACCTTACCATCTATTTTTGAAAACCATCTTATGGAAAATATTTTTCCACATCAGCCATGTATATATTTTAGCATGGTGATGTGAAAAGTCTTTAGAGACATTTTTGCTTGCACTCCATCTTATTATAAGACGCCATTACGACACAAGTAAAACTTCCATGAGACCCTTAACAACAGACCATGGTTTTCTATCCCCATGCTCGTGCAAGATTTGCACTTATCGGAGAAGTGAATACTTTCTCCTATTTTTCAGTCATCAACACAAGTTTCCTATCTACGCCAACCTCAACTTTCATAGCAACTGGTAATGAAAAAGGCCTTTAGGCAAAGCAATGAAGAGCAATATTAAAAGCTCATTATAAGCCCAATTCATAAAATTACAAGCTGTAGCGTGCAATATGCACAAGTAAAACCGAAAACCAAGTTCAAGCATACCAAACATGATTATGAACTAGCTGTTGTTTTTCTGTCGGGGAAAAGCAATTCTTTAATGAGCTTGGAAACACAGCTAAATATTCACTTTCATAAATTCAAGAAAAAGCCATACCACTTTTGAGACTTCTGCTGGGCAGCATTTCTCCTCTCTTTTCCTCTTTTAAATTTTAAATACTGCATAGGAACCATTTGCTCTGTGAGGTTCCCATAGTTAGGACCAAACCCTTCTCAGAGGAATTTTGGCACCTTATTAATTAGTTGGTTATGAGAAGGAGCTGCACTCTTTCAGTGACTCCTATTTTGCCATCAGTAAAGTGTGATCCCATAATAAATTTCCATCAAGCAAACTATTTCTGGTAATTCCCCCTAATTAACACCAGGCTGCTAATAATAAATTAGGCCCTATGTGTTTCTGATATAACCAAGATCTTGTCTGAGCACAAGATATTAACTAATGTCCCAAGAAAGTAAAACTCAAACCTAAATTAAGCTTTTGCTGGTAAACGGATTTATATGCAATTTTGTTAGAAACCCTTTGAAGATCTCATACAGGGCATTTTGACCAGCAAACATTTTGAGTGACAGAGAGATTTGTTCTGTGCTGAGCAGTGAAAGTGGATTTATTGTGAAAACACAGCGTTGAGTTTTAAGCCTATAAATCTTACACTGGATTACAGTGTCTTAATGAATGAATGACAGATCTCTTTTTTTTTTTTTTCGGCGCATTTTAATGTTACATGACGTTGTGATTGATAGAAACCAAACCTTTGCCATTAAAACGTCAAATGCAGACTTGATGCCTTTAAAAGTTTGCTTCTGGAGTTTAATATACTGTTTGCAAATAGACTTGCGTTTGTCTCATTCATAGCCTAAACACTGAAGGGGAGAGGCAATTTTTCTGTAAAGTTGCCTCTAAATTTTATAGAGCTGTGTGCAGTGTTTTCCTTTCCTTGTGTAAATAAAGGTAAAAAACAACAGTGCATTTGCCTAGTTAAGAGATACTCAGCTAAAGAGAGTCTTACCGGGCTGGTATTATCACGAAGTAATTGGCCATGTTATAGTAGACGGTATCCTGTGTGAAAGTGGAGACTGCTGCGTGCCAAGGCTAAGTACAGTATCAGATAACACTTGCCAGAGCAGGCAGTGTTTCCTTGAACCGTCTGTCTCAACTTAGGAAAAAATATTAAATACTTCTAAACAAACATTGCAAAGTATTCTAGTTGGGCGGTAGAATGAAGTAAAGATTAACAAATAAATAGTAATCGGCCAATATTGAGTTTTACATTGTGACATATTCTATAGTGTTTGATATCATATTTCCATCTTTCATTCTATCTTGAGAAAAGATGGAGAATCAGAGACTTACCGAGGTTGGAAAGAACCTTTGGAGATGAAGGGACTGTGTCTAGTCCAAGGGCTGTGGGCAGTTGGGTTTTGAGTACTTCCAAGGACAGAGACTCTGCCACCTCTCTGTGCAATCCATGCCAGTGTTTGACCATCCTCACAGTCATCCTGTCACTACGTACCACTGACCTGACTCTGGCTCCATCTTCTTTGCTCTTCTCTCCAGATATTTGTACACATGGATGAGGTCCCCCCCTGAGCCCTCTCTTCTTCAGGCTGAACAGTTCCAGCTCTCTCAGCCTCTCCTTGTACAACAAATGCTCCAAAGCTTTAATCATCTTCCAAACTTTTCACTCCAGTACATCCGTGTCTCTCTTGTACTGGGCAAGATCAGCACTGGACCCAGCACTCCCGATGTGTCTCAGCAAGGCTGAGCAGAGAAGATGGATCACCTCCCTCAATCTGCTGACAATGCTCTGCTGAATAGACCCCAGGAGACTGGTGGTCTTCCTTGTCACAAAGGGGATTTCACTGGCTCATGGTCAACTTGGTGTCCACCGGAACTCCCAGGTCCTTTTCTGTAAAGCAAACCCCATTCTACCCCCAAAAAATGTGAAGAACAAGCAACTCAAACGATATCTATGCATGCATACAATCATGACTTTCTTTTACCGACTATGGTTCAGAAAAAGAAAACATCCAACAACCACAAAACAACTGAGGACAAATAAAGAGTTTGGGGTTTTGTGTCGGGTTTGTTTGTTTTGGGTTTTAATTATAATTAAATTTGCAAACGTGAACAGCCAAAATATGATACCAAAGACATGAAACACAAGCAATGAAATCACCAGGACCTAACAGCTGGTTGTTTAGCGTAAATAAATTTTAAAAAAAAAAAAAAAAAAAAAAAGGAAATTCAAGCAAATAATCTGTGAATTGATGTAGTTCCTCCCTCTTACTCTTGTTTGCAACACTACTCATATGGCTAGATGACGCACGCAGCTCCATGAAGAAATGGGTACACAACTGAACAGACCAACACACACTGAACCACAAATCAACTTTTGAAGTTTATTGCATTGTTATATTAAGCTTTTATATTTACACTGAATTATTTCATTACAGTATACTGAAACTGTCATCATGATTCAGTTATTCACTTATAAAGACCTTCTACCTTCAAACAGAGTTAAACTCGATTCTCTTACAGGCAGTTTTGGAAGAAAAATAATTACTGACTGAAAATGCATGCAAAAACACTACAGTAGTTCGGTTACTAACATGTCTCTCCCGACTTTCTGACATTCCCTCAAAACATGAATGCTATATAGGTGTTGTATGAACCGGAAATCTCACGAAATCCCCAAACGATGATGGAACGGTGCTGATTTTTGCTGTGTCGAGTCTGCAAATATACGTACGTATATGTGCATATATACGTATGTCTCTCAACGTACACGCATGTGTGTGCATGTATAGAGGGGTGTATATAAGCACATACACACACTCACACCCCAAAAGATTCTAGAGGTAAATATGCAGGCTTACAAATAAAACAAAATACAAAGATACCAGTCTGAAATAGTCCTAAACAAAAAAAAGTAATAAATACTCAGTGAGATATATGGCATTATAATAAAGTGCTCTACTAAAATCTCACTTATTAAAATAATGATAAAAATTATGTTCCTTTTAGTCGATTTATATAATTTGGTAGAGCCATTAAATATTCACTATGTATCAGTGACTCTATGCTTCCTTTTAAATTTTAAACAAATAGATAAAAGCAGAAATTAAAAGGCAAAGCAGCTAAATGAAGCAGTACTATTGGAGCCTTTCAGGCTTTTGTTCTCAAATTAACGACTGCAAAATTTCAAACCCTAGAGCATATGGATTAAGAAATGTAATTCTAATTAAAATTATGAAGCTAAACAAAATTCAGTTTGATTTTAAGGACAATGACAAACTGAAAAGTTGCTATCCTACTTTAAAATAGCGAGGTTTGAATTGCAGAAAATACCGAATGCCTTATCCTGTGCATTCCCATCTTCTTTCCTCACGCATGTGCAATATAGCTCCACTGAAACCTAGTCTCTAGGTCTCATTTCTCCACATTCCACCTAATTTCAAAAGCAATCTGGCTCGTATTACTGTATCTCGTCCAGTCTGCTTCAACCCTTCCTATTTTCAGCCGAACTCGCGAAAGGGTACATCCGCAAGAGTGTAAACATTTTAAACAGCTTTATGCCATTTCTTCCGTACCACCAAAAGTTAAAACTCCCAGTCGTATTTTCTAACTAATCTATGAAAAAAAAAAAAAGAAAAAAATAATAATAAAAAAAAAGAAACGTGGTAGTATCGAAGAAAAACAACTTCAGGAAATAAAGTGAAACAGCCCCACAGCGTGAACCTGTCTCGCTGAATTAATAAGCAAGCCAAGTATCTTTTCATATTTCAGTACAGAGATTTTGGGTTTCTTTCCCCCTTTTTTGATGACCTTCCTTGTTACAATTGCTTTAATCAACCACAGCAATTTTTTGTGATTTTCCCCACGGAATGATGGATAAACCTGTCTTTTGTATTGGTAGGAAAAAAAACCCAAAAAACCAAAACCAACCAAACCAAACCAAACTCAACAACGAAACCAGTAAATGGTTACTTTTAACGTCTACTGGAAAGAGCACTGAAGACTAACAATTCGGCTCTGACATCCCAGTTGAATTAAATAGCCTGTAAATTCAGTCTCCTTCAGGAACCCCATCTGGCCCCGAGAGGGCCCCTTCTCTGTTGCAGAATCATAGAATCATAGAATGGTTTGGGTTGGAAGGGACCCCAAGGATCATAGAGTTCCAACCCCCCTGCCAACTCTGCCGGAGCAAAATTCGCCCCGTGCAGAGGGTCACCACCTCTTCCCTGTCTGCCTACAACTGCTCCGTACCACTTAAGCCCTAATTTGAAGTTAAGTGGGACTTAGGTGGTCCAAGGCTCTTGTGCTGAGTCTCTATGGAGGCAAAATTCACATCAAGCCACAGTCGAGCTAAGTCACCCGGCTCGCAGTAAATGCATAATGACAGCACTGTCTCTGCTCCCTCGCAAGAACGGAGAGACACTGAGCTGCCTAACTCAATATTATATTATTCAACAATATATTCCTTACACCTGGAAGAAAAGAGAGAAATAAAACTTAAACTAACCAAACTCATAACAGCTCAGCAAGAAAGTAAGTTTTCGGTACACTACCTGGCACGCCACCAATATACATGTTTATGAGCTACATGGCAAAGAATGTACTGAGTGAAAAACAATGTCCTCAGTTGCACTTCAGCAGTTTCCCTCATTCCACACCAGAGTCTCACATTCTGGACATAAACCACTGTTACCTGCAGATTCAGTGCAATTTCCCCTTTCCAAGGCACTTAAAACTATCTAAACACCTGAACTGCAAACTGAGAGTATAAATCCCACCCCCCACTCCCTTATTTTTAAGATCTGATCTGACATTTCCATCCTGTCAAACACACCTTCACTAGCAGGCTTTTTTGGCTAGTGTTCCGATAGGATGTGAGTTAGGGAAGAGTATCCCATTCATGTTTTCTTCTAAGCAGCATCTTCTAAACTATTCTTGTTCATCAGCACGGCCACCACTCGACTGCTTTGTACTTTGCAGACCCACCAGAGACTTGACTGCCAAAGGCACAGGTACGTGTAATTGTGCAGGTGGCTTCCTGCATACGAGTATCGGATGAAAATATCGGTTGTTGAACGACATCTCCCATGTAATCTTTGCTTTGAGTTCCTCTTTAATGGAGTTTGGCTGCAATACTTCTAGACGCACTTTTAAAAACATCAGCGCAATAACCTGATCTGGATCGCAGAATGGCCAATCTCCTTTTATTTGCTGAATAGCAGCAAAACCAAGACTTCTAGCATCAGGTATTTATTTTTTATAGACGTTTCATTTCTCATACTGAAGCATATATAAATGTGGCCATAAAATCATGAAACCAATACAGTAATGTGCCAGGGACAGAGGTAAAGGCACTCTAATCCTTTGGCTTGGGTACAATACTCTATTCCTACCTTTTCATAAAGCAAACCCCTAACTGATAAAAGCTCTAAAAATTAGCGTACAACTTCCCCCCCTCCCTCCAAGTTTCCACATCTCTTCCATTTTTAGAAAAACATATATAAATAATTTTAACCAATTATTGAACACAGACATTTTAACCTTTCTTTCTTCTCAGTATGTTTGTTAGACAAGATGAGCTCCAAGCATCAGATGTTGATAGAGTGAGCGTGTTTCTTGCACAGTGGCTTGTCCTTCTTGGAGAAGAAAGTTTGACCCTCCAAACTGTCACTACATACCTGAAATGGGATAAAAAAGAAAACATCACCCAATTCAGATGGATGGATATATACATCATACATTATTCAGAACGCCATATCACGGCATTATACTACGCACAAATATATTCAAAGAATAAGAATTATTACCTTTTTGTCGGGATACTCATTTAGATGTAATACTAATGGTTGGTTTAAGCATAACCTTCCTTCCTCTAAGTGAATAGGTTCTTAACTGGAAGTAAAGTTAGGTTCATCATTTAAAAAAAAAAAAAAAAACAACCACACAACTTTATTGGGTTGGGTGATACTTTGGCTACAGTGTCTTTAGGTCAAAAGCACTCTCACTGCTTTAGAAATGCAGCCCGTTCCTGTACAGCCTTCCACGTTTGCTCCAGGGAAGTAAACATCAAGGGTTAAATGCTAGGACACATGGCTGCAATCCAGGCCAGCTCCTCTGGACTGGTGCCAAAAGGCTCACAATAGCAATGCACCTTCCAAATAACTGGGAAAGTGCTTTTTGTTTGGGCTGGGAGGATTGAAAGAGGTTTGAGCTGTTAACTCCCACATTGGTCAGGTTAGCACAAGCACTGCTGGCGAGGGTTTGTTTAAAATGCAGAGCAGCTTTACTTACTGCGCATACAAAGCAAGTGTCATGCCAAGTGTGGCCCAGGGCTTCAAGAAATCTGTCTCCAGCTTCAATGGGGAATTCACAGCCATGGCACATAGTACCAAAGAGGGCATAGTAATCTGCAAACAAACACACACGGATTTTAAGATGAGGCGTACACAGAAAAGCAAGACTGACCCTTTGAAACCTTCATGCCTTTCTTTCAATGGCAGTGGGTTTTCACTTGCCGAGTTTTATCATACTGGGTGCACTGAATAAATAGCTCCTAGATCGAAAGAGCGGCACGCTCTCCTTTCCTCGCTAATTCAGTTCTCGTCCCCTTCCTCATCCCTTCATTCAAGTGAGCAATGCTTCCATCTTCTTGGTGTTTCATTTCCTTGAGATCAATAGTGTGCTCGAGGGGGAAATGCACTCCTTGCAGAGCACACGCGCGGCCTCTACGTGCTCCTTACGTTCTCCCCGTCTCTGCCTTGAAAGCTTACCCTGGCTGTTCACACGACAGACCTCCTCGGCAAGTAACAAACTCCTGCCTACGTTCTACCACAGTATTTGCCCCAGACTGGAACACACAAAAACATGCAATTATTAGGCTTCGGTCCTAGAGTTGAGCAACTTGGATCAAGTCAGAACAGTTTTCTAGCCACTGGAGTTTATTACATGGTTCTTCCAAAAAACAAGCAAACAAAAAACCCACCCAACAAAAAACCCCAACCCAACCCCAAACAAAAATCCAACCAAATCCAAAAAAAACCAAACCAAAACCAAACCAAAAGCTTTAGCTAGTATACTTATTGCATTTGACAAAAGGTACCGGTGGGGTGACAGGATGGTTATTAGTGAGCAGTATCACTGAAGGGTATTTGCACCATTTATTTTTAGGCACTGGGTTGACTTGGTGCCTCTGGAGGCTCCCCTGGAGTCGGCAGAGTAAAGGTCCTCCTGCAGTCTCAGAGAGCAGGGACCAAAACCGAGGGCACCGAACAGTTCATACTCCCCACCGACTGCAGAGCTTGACAAAGAGAGGGCAGGGCTGACTAGCTGGATAAAATACACGTATGAAGTGAGGTGGAAGGCACTGACACCCACCCCCATCACCACAGTCTTGGTGTGGGAAACTTGCCTCTCTACGTAGAGCCGTCTCAGGGGCTACAAGTCACCACTGCCCCTATGCAGACCTAAATTTCACCCCAAGTTGCCTGGTCTTTTCCACTTATTTCAACTCTCAAACACCCCATCCTAAGAAGGAAATGGTTTTTCGTGCACAGAAGACAACAGCATTAGTGCCGTAACACAAGAGAATTTGGGTTCAACACGCTACTACGCCAAATACAAAGTGTCACGCAACATTATGTATTCGTAAGATGAACTACAGACAGAGTGACAACCATAATGAAGCTTTGGACTCCATCCTTAATAGTAACACTCGGGCTCTGAGAAGGAAATCAGATGTCGGGGTTGTTTTCAAGGGCCTTATAAGGAGTAGCAAGCAGGGTACGAGCTGCTGAGATTTTTTTCCCTCTACTAGAATATACAGATGTGCCGAAGCTCTAGTGCTTACTGCAGCAGAGCCAACAGAGGCTTATCACATGTGTCAAGCACAAGGAAAGAGTCCTGTTTCGGTTTAGTAAGACAGTGTTTTATATGACGACCTCAAAAAACCATCATCATAGGAGGCATCTCGGCAAGACATGGAACAGTGGAACAGCAGCGCTCTGGAAAAGCAAAGGCCTCGATGGCTGCCAGCGGCAAGAAACAGCATAGCCGACTGCCTTCATTAATCCATGCTACTGGCACGGATCTGCAAGTGTTTAAGCAGAAGACAGATAATTAAAATGTCAAATGGTAGAACACCTCTGTCCAAAACCCCTAAAGGACACTCTCACCACCGTACTGTTTTAGCTCTTTGCATTCGAGTTCTTACAGAATCTTTTACTGATATTTTCCTGCTGCCAGCAGTTACAGCCTTTTCTAAGTTGGCCTGTGGTTGGTGTTGATAAGTTTATTGGCTTTTCTTCTGAAGAAAGGGCAATAGATAAAGCAGAATGAAGGGCATCAGCTTTCTTTTGCATGCTTGAACTGCGATATCACAGAAGCCTTCCAAGGCAGACTTCTCATACAGTCATATATCAATGCTTCCTGAACATGGCATTTCAAAACTAGGTTACTAACCCTGTGCTTTAAAAAAAGTTCAAAGTTGTAGATAACTGCACTTTAAATTTAATTTTAACATCGACATCCAAACCAGAACGTTTTGCAGATTAAACCCCCTTAATACTAATAGCTGATGCTGTTACAATTTCAATTACAGATTTAAAATTAGAACGCTTCTTTGCACTAGGAAGAAGGAAAGTTGGCAATGACATTTACTCCTTATTTCTTTAAAATTAGTCATAGACTCTTAACTCCAGCTGGACTGAAAGTCTTTGAAGAACAAATATATCTCAAATTAACATCTAGTTAGAGAGCCAGAGCTATTACAACGTATCACTGCCAATAACACCTCACAGAATGTGTCTACATTAACTTGTGCTAGCAGCTTTCTATCTCAGAAGTAAACTTTGCAAAGAGTATAATATTCTTGACATTCTATCCCAGCGTTTCCGGCTCACAGGATAGAAGAGTGTGCATTTGTGCACAGGAGTCTGAACGGTAGCACAAATCAATGCACCGCACAACATACGGGTCATCTGGTGGCAGGAACAAGAATTCAATCTTAGCAGAACAAACCCAGTCACAAGCTTTCCACCCAAAGGGGAGTTATCGATTCCTCCGGTACTATTTTTGAATCATCAAATGGTTCCAAGATTAGGGGCTTCAGAGTGGTTCAGGATGAAATTTCACCGTGCTGTCACACTGGAGGATGCTGCTCACATATCCATTTCCTCCGCCGCTCCACGAATTCAATAGGAGCAACACGTTACCCTACTTGTGTCACTGAGTTAGCAATAACCTACTTCGTCCTTTCATATCTGCCAACACCTCATTAAAGAGAGAAATTTGGGGTAAATTTTGTCGGCTTCCCCATCCTTTCAGTACCTAGCACTCTCCATGGCACCCACTGTGAACAACTGTGGGGTCAATCCAGAGGAAATCCTGGCTCCAAACAGGTCACTAAGATTTCATGCTAAATCTCTTCCTGGTCAATCCACTTCCACCTCTAGTTAAACTACAATGCTCCTTCCAGAAGAAGGAAAAACACGGACAAGTTCCAACTGATGGTTCTAATATGGATGTAACCAGCCTGCAGTGTGAAAAGAGACAATTTTGATACAATTTTGTTTCTCTTCCATTTCCTGGAATTGTTTTCCAAATACTATTTTATTTCTTTCTTAGCCCAGAAAGGTACATGGAAAGTTTCAAGCAAACTAGGAAACCAACATAAATAAAATTGTGCATATTGATAAAAAAGATACAATTAGCTGAAAGTGCTAAAACCCAAACCAGAATCCCTCTGAACTTCTGAGACGCATCTTTCCTGTAATATTGTTTATCAGGCTTTCAAGTGCTATAATTTTATCACTGTTTTTTTTTTTTTTTCCCCCTGACAGCCTGGCTGTTTTGGGGTTGTTTTGGTTTGTTGGGGTGTTTTTTTTGGGAGGGGGGGTGGTGGTGTTCTCTTCTC